>JAVGVS010000805.1:57500-95553 GCA_032718565.1 Distichodus sexfasciatus
CTTAAGGACGATTGGGGAATGAACGCTATTGTCCCATGTCATTGTTGTCAAATTCAAATCACCAGGATAATAGCAAGAGTGAGATAAAAATATACTTCAAAAATACACCTCCACAACCGGACCCCCTCCCCACCCTGCTCCTCAACTGGACTGGAACTCAGCCTTGAGCTGCTTGGAAGCCTTGACCAGCTTGACCAGCATCAAACAAGAAATGGCCAACAAGTGGCCTTCGTCAACCGTCATAAGATCTATTCTGGTGTCGGCTGTTGTTTTAAAAATCTATAGCGTGAATGCTAACCGCTCACCGTCAGCTTTCATTCATCTTTAGCCACTTTACACTTCTGCACCTATCATTCTGCTGACTAGGGGTGTAACCATAGATTGACCCACATCGATACACTGACTCAATGATCACTGAGCCCAAAGCATTGATTAATTTCAGCAAGAATAATTTTAAGAACAATTTAATAATTTTAGTGAATATGGACCAGGAAGTGTATTTAGTGAGCAACATGCAAATGGAGAAAGCTCTCAAAAAGGTTTTTACTGCTGTACGTCATAACAATATTTTTTAATTTTTGTTTTAATGCTTTAAAGTGAACGAGGGTGTCTGAAGCTAACGTGGCGTAAACATTTGACTCCTGCAGGGGTGAAGTGAGATTCTGGCAAGAGTTGAGCAGCCGGTTACAATGGCCTTATCGGAGAGGGGCTTAAAATAGGGCCCAAAAGTGCCAAAATAGTCATGTGACCCACTCGCCCAAAATTCTCTCTCTCTATCTCTCTCTGGGTCATACGTTAGTGAGACCGCACCTAGGGGAAGGTCAGGACACCAGTGTTGTGTGAATTTATTTGGTGTATGCTTTTTAATGTTTTTCATTTATATGAAGGATAATCAACTCAAAATCATCCAGTTCTATTTAAAGACACGATCATAAACCAAAAATAACTGGAATGATCTTCCCTTTGGCAGCTCTAACAGTAAAAGGTTAGGGTCAGATTGCTCAACTCTGAAAAATACATTTTAAAGAGAAAGTGAATGATTATTTGTCATTATGAACACAGCACAGCACAGCTCAGAGTGCACCACAGCCCAATGTGATCTCTGAACTGGACATATCTGTGAAGGAGCAGTGGGCAGCTGACATGAGCAGCAGTGCTTGGGGACAGTACCTTGGTCATGAGTACCTTAGTGGTAGCTTTACTGGTCCCTAACCGTTATGCTTCCAACTGCCCTACTCAGGGCCTTTGTAGTAGATGTGTGTGTGTGTATGTGATTTTTTAATTGACCTATTATGAAAATTGTGTGTAGGTGTCTGTTGATATATCTATATTTTCCGCACTTCCTCAACAGCGTGAAATCAAAACATCAAGCATCTGTTCCTTTGCCCTTGAAAATGTTGTTTTCAAAATTAATTCACCGTTGAATTTCGTTCAAAAATGTTTTCAACAAAGTCATTATATTGACAACATCTTAAGTGTATAGCTACAATACCTTGCAAAACTCAAAAAATGCAAAAAATTGTCTGTAGCAAAAGTGTCACTAACAACACAATTGATCAGTGATTGGTGCCTGTGAAAGGTCCAAGCAAAAGGAGAGAATTTTGAATATTGTTTGTAGCTTGTAATTACAAAAAATATGTTGAATTTAGTCTTAAACTGACAATATGTCACTACTACATATGACAACGTCAGCAAAGGGACTTATGTTTAACTTTGGCAAAAATTAACCAAACTGTTGGATTTAGACTTAAATTAAGTAATTATTATTGTCACAATGGACGCTGGCAGCAAACATGAAACAGTGGCACCAGTGCAAATCATCTTTTTAAGCTTTATTGAAACACAGCAAAACAAATTGACGTTTTTTTTTTTTAATTTTATAATGTTAGAAAGTAAAGGATAACAATAGAAAAATGCGAAATTTTATTCTATATTCTGATGGATATCTAATGGATAAACAAGTGTTTCCACTTGGGGCTAACCTTATTTATCTCACAGTACTAATCCATAGAAAGCCTCTGCTTAATAAAAACTCTGCAAATCAATAAAGCAGACACTGTTCTTACTATTTTTAGTAGTTATGTCTACAGTTTCAGCACTTTTATACTACATAAAGCTAAAACAACTTTCCATTTTCATCAGAAATGGACTGGTGTCAAGACTGTGTCAGCACCGACACATCAAACTGACAGATCTGAGTAGTGCAGGACGTCCTGAACACAACAAAGCATGTATGGCTAACTTCTACACACACACACACACATACACTATAACAAGCCTAAAAATAAAGGTAGAAAAACACCTCAAATTCTCTCAGGGCTTTAAAGGTTAAGATGCGCTGGGTTAAGTAGGATTAGTTGTTATTTTTTGTCTGCTTTTTGGGCGGTTTATGCGGTTTATGCGCACTCTCTGTCTGCTGCTAAAAGTGTCCTCAGCTGTGTGTGAGAATTGTAACACACGACCGTGTAGAGAATTTTAAATGTGCGGCTGTGAAACGACAACAATAGCATGCCATATGAATTAACTAGTCAGTAACGATTTAGAGGTCAAAACACTTTTTCCTTTCCCAAATTCCCAAATATCCTCCAATCGCTATGATTTTTGGATTATGATGAATTTCATTTTCAACGCCTTCTACGACTTACGGTTCAAGCTGCACAATATGTTTTAGTGGAGAAAATACTACTACTACTACTACTACTACTACTAATAATAATAATAATAATAATAATAATAGAAGAAGAAGAAGAAAATATGTGCTTGGACCCCTAACTAACCTAAATTAACCTGACAAATTAAATGAAGTAATAAAAAATTAATTTGAGCATCATACAGTGTAGTTTAAAATGTAAAAGTTGCATAGCATATTCTGATGTATTTTATCTAGCTAGTACGCCACCAACAACACAACACATTCTGTATCAGGTAATTTTTTGAGTTACCACACCTTCACAGTGGCAAGTTCTGGTCCGATCACAGGGGTCTGGTTTCCTGTCCAAACTTTCTTACACTCCACAGCTTCCACACGCTCATTTATTTCAGTGACGTCTCCCCAATCCGTAATTCCCGCCCCTCCACGCGAATAAAAAAGACATTAAGCGATGAAATAACAGAGATAAGCGTCGGCTCGTTTGTATCGCTGCTTTTTTGGATGGCGGCTCAGCTCCAAACTGCGCCCCTGGGAGTGGAACGCGGGGCGGGCAGTGTTGGGAGGAGGAAGTTACATCTTTTTAATTTGGCCGCCGCTGTAAGAGAGCGATCAGAAGTAGCCGCTAAGATACCTTCCAATAACAAAGTGGCCGGCTGTAAAAATCAATCAGGGTCCAGACTAAATCAGAGGCCGAATGCCTGGTGGAAAACACATTAAGGGGCCAGATGACAGTTTTACGAGAGGCGCAGTGAGGGGCCGCGGTGCAGATAAAAACACTTAAAAACGGGTCATAAGTGGGGTCAGGTCTACTCGCTCTGATCTGTTTGTTCAATTATAGGAGCAGGTTGCCAGACGAGGAGGGTCGAATTAGCAGATTGTAAAAGTCCATAATGTGGAGGCGAGGGTGCTAAAAAGGGCTTTTTTAGGGCTGAAGTTACCAAACGTCTAGAGACTTGCTGCTGGTTTGTGGAAAAAATAGGATTTTTTTTTTTTGGATGAACACATGCATAGATTTAGGTGAAATATCGATGGATTCCTCTCATTACATTGTAAGGTCTGACCCTAAATTTAACCATAATCTAATCCTGATCTAATCCACAGTTTAACCGCTGTATCTTAGTCTTAATTATGATCAAATTCTGTTATGATTCTTATTCTGTTTATGTAAAACACTTTGAAAAAACTCTAATAATTATCCTAAACCTAATCTAATTCTATTACTAATCCCAGCCAAGTTCTAATCCTAGTATTAAAATTTACCATAATCTAATCTTAAACAAATAGGACTGGTTATTTGCTCATGGATTAACTCTAGTCTTGGACTAAACTGTAGTACTAATGGAGATTTACTATTCAAAACTAGTCTAGGACTAGCCTTAATCCTCAACTGGGAAATTGTCCCAAACTCACCATGATCTAACGTTAGTCCTGACCTAACCCTAATATAATCCAAGCCCCAAATCTAGCTACATTCCAACCCTAATCCTAAACCCAACCATCATATAATCCTCATCCTCATCCTAATCCTAGTCATAGTGCAATTTATCTCCAATTCAACAACCTAAAACAACCATAATCTAATGTTAGCCCTAAACACACACACACACACAGGTGCACATACAATAAACCCACATAGAAACACACACGTCACACACATAAACACATACACACACGTCCACAAGGCTTCTTATAAAATAGACACATATAGAAACACAAACACACACACTCACACACACAAACATACACACTTACACAGACACACACTCACACATTGGCACAGGCGCATGTACAGTAGACCCACATAGAAACAGACACACACACACACACACACCCTCACACAGACGTTAACACAGGTGCATATACGGTAGATCCCCATCGAAACACACGTCACACACATGCACACCCAACATAAACACAAACACACACACACACACACCTTCCACATAGAAACACACATACACAGACGCACACACACAATATGCATGCACGCACACATCTTCACAGTAGTGACCATACAGCAGACCAGTAGACGCACAGAGATAGACAGACAGACAGACAAACACACGCAAACACACACGCACAGACATCAACTTAGTGGGGTACATACAGTAGACCATATACACACATAGAACCATACACACACATATACGTGCAAACACAAACACACACACACACATCCTCACCGGTGCTCATACAGTGGAGCAGTAGACACACATAGAACCACACACACATACAGTATACATGCAAACACACACACACACACACATCCACACTCATACAGTAGACAAGTAGATACACACACACACACACACACACCCTGGAGGAGCGAGTCGTCAGCCATCACGCTCATAAATCTGGGCGCTCCTGGTGACGAGGGCAGACTGCAGCTTGTCGGAAAAACGCCCACATTAATGGCTGAATAAACCATAACATCCTGCTCCCCTCCTTCCCTCCCTCCATCCCTCCATCCATCTCCTTCCTTCACTTCCGCCACACCACGCCGTCTCTCCCTCTCTCCCTCTCTCTCTCTCCCAATCTTAAAGGGGTTTTTCCATCCTCAATGACTTCCTGTTCCCTGTGATGTCACAACAGGGGGAAGTGGGCACTTAAAGGGGAGAGTGCAAACACCTTCTTCCTGTCGTGTGCCAGACCACGCGGGCAGGTGTGTGTGTGTATGTGTGCATGTGTGTTACAGTGTGTGTGTGTGTGTGCATGCATGTGTGTGTGTGTGTGTGTGTGTCTGTATTAAGGGGGTTGTGAGGACCTGCCTGTACCCCAAAAGTCAGGATAAACTATGTCCAATTTTTATGGCTTTGTGAGGACATTTATTAATGTGAGGACCCATAAGGACAAATGACTTTATACAAATTGTATTTGTGTTATTTGAAAAACTAAAAAAGATAAAAGATTAGCATTTGATTGCTGAGGTTAGGGTTAGGGTTAGCTGGAGTATTGGAAGGACCTCACAAAGACAGTAATACAAGTGCGTGTGTGTGTGTGTGTGTGTGTGGCCATGTATTTATCGCATTGTGGGGACCTTTTGTCCCCTAAAATCACTTTTATCTGTTGTGGGGACATTTGAGACGTCCCCATGAGGAAAAATGACTTTATAGAAAATGTGCTTGTTTTATTTGAGAAACTAAAAGAGGTAAAAGATGTGCTTTTGGTTACTGAGGTTAAGGTTAGGGTTAGGATTAGGTGTAGGTGTAGGTGTAAAATTATGTACTTTAGTCATTATGGGAGTCTATGGAAGGACCCCACAAAGATAGTAATACAAGACTGTGTGTGTGTGTGTGTGTGTGTGTGCATGTGTGGGTGTGTGTGTGTGTATTTACGCTGGTTTAGATTTCCCTGTAGAGGAAACATTGCATTTCTGGAACGCAAGATGGAGAAAAAGTTTTATGGTCCTATAATGCTTGCTGCGACACACACACACATACAGAAACACAGTCGTAAAAATCTCTGTTAACTTTAACACAAAATTAAAAGTGTCATCTTTGGGGCAGAAGCTAAATCCAAAGTTTGATTTCTTATGACTCTTATAAATATATGCAACTCACTCAAATGCCTTAATCCTAATAAGGAAGAAGTATTTTTATCTTCAAGTTGTTAAAAGATTTATTACAGCATATTGACGTAGGCTCATTTTCCCCAGTTCCATCTGCAGGCCATGTGGAAAGGTTACTATGATAAAAGTGTTTGGGGGAAAAGGTTTTTATTCATAAAATTAAAATGTGTGTTAAATTGACAACTTAAAACTGTTCATTAGAAACGTTGCTCCGTGAGATGTAATCAGCACTTGTAAAGTTACCATGTTTGTGAAAAATTCATCATAAAGAAATTTACTAAAAATGTGCTATCAGGAACGTTTCAGGTACCATTTGTGAAATATTTATATTAAATAACATTCTTTAAAAATGTTACTTAATTTAACTGAAAAAACCTTAAATATCTAAATAACTAAGATAATTATCTAACATGAAAAGCTTAAAAACGTGCATTGATCAAAGTTCAAAATAAAATATGTCACTTTTTACATGAAATTATCATGTTAAAAATTAGCTAAATTAAGCTAAATTAAAAGTATTGTGTGTAATAAATTTGCATTATCATCATAAAAACTGATAATCATCCAAATTAAAGGCATCATATTTTTAAAAAATGGCATTATAACGAAAAATTAAAATCTGCTATCAGCAAAGTTAAAGGTATCACATGTAAACATTTTATCACCTTAAAAACTACGTCAACTAAAGGTATTATGAAACAAAACTTATTATCTAAATAACTAAGATAATTATCAAACATGGAAAGCTTAAGTACCTGCTTTCTGCAAAGTTTAAGGTAAAATATGTAAAATATCTAAATTAAAGGCACCATACATTTAAAAAATGATGTTATCGTGGCACCTTAGAAACATTATTTACTGTAGCTAAATTTATGGTCATAAATTATAGTGACACTTTAAAAACTTCTCTTTGCTGAAGTTGTTGTGTAAAATATTAAACTCAGACCCCAGTTAATTAAGCGGGCAAGCGAGCTCCCCACGTCCTGTTTTTGCAGCTCGCTCGCTCACACAGCTGGACCGGGATTAGCGGAAAGTGCAGAATCAGGATGACCTCTGACCTGTGGACTGGCGAGGGTGAAGGTGCGACAGGTCATGTTTTCACAGGTCGATAATTACAAGCTACTTAAAACCAACACACGACTCGTCTCAAAAGGAAACGAAAGAAACTTTTAGCTTTGTTTTGTCTAGCTGCTCATCTGGCATTCACGAGTTCAATGACAGTCCACAGCCCAGCAGAACTGGAAAAAGCAGAAGGAACAGCGCCATCGTTCGGAATTGACGTTATTTTAACACTTTAATATGTGACATTCTTCATCTTCACAGTCTTAGTGTTGGCACTTCAGCTCATCATTGACCGATTTGACCCGGATTTCATGATTCAGCAAAACAAAAAGTTGTAAAGTGTGATCAGGCGGCAATTTTGATTTGCTATGTGATCTTCCTCACAATAAAACATCAATCAGGTGGAAGATTAGTAAAAACATCTTTACATTTTGATTGCAAGACTAAGGGCCTGTTTACACATATGCAGATATTTTTATAAACACATTTTTACACCTCCTTTTTTAATTGCGTCTACACAACATTCATTTTTTAAAAATGTGTGTTTATAAAACTCCATAACCGTTATGCCACCAATTGCCCCAAACAAATGCATCCCTTGGTGGACTCAATTTCCTAATAAAGTCTCCCTGAGAGTAACGTGGGGTTAAGGGTCCAGTGATGGTAGTGCTTAGAAGTAGGATTTGAACCCACGACCCACTGGTAAAGGTACCACTGAGGTACTTCTCAAGTAGCAGCTTTTTATTGGCAGCACCCGGGGAGCAGTGCTTGGGGATGGAAACTTGCTCACCAGTACCTCAGTGGTACCTTTACCAGTCCAGGATTCGAACCAGCAAACTTCAGGTCACGCAGTCCACTCCCTAACCGTTACGCTACCAACTGCCCCAAAGATTTGAATGTCCAGGTATGGAGCCGAGGCTCAGAGCGCGGAGGTATAGGGGCTCATTAAGGAGCGTGGGTTTCATCAGGTGGTGAAACTTTGGAGAGCGTTTAGCGAAACGCAGCGGATGCCGTTGGGGAACTGCGAGGCCACAGTTTTTTAAAAAGCCTTGAACATGCCCCCGGCTGAGAAGGTGCTGATGAAATGTAGAAAAATGAGAGCAAAGTGGAGTTCATAGCTGTGGGCCAAACGGGCAGCAGCAGCGACGTTCCACAAGTGTATTATTCTTTAGGTGAGGCTGGACAACAACCCTGAGAGTGCGTGTGTGTGAGTGTGTGAGTTCCCTACAGGGCCAACTCAGACCAGGTTACTGTTTTAAAAAACTCTTCTTTTTGCCCAACAACAGCGTGTTTAATGGCCGTGGCCGGGACCCTCAGGGAGTTCCATAATTCAGCTGGCGGAATCTTCACCTTAAAAGTGTGTGTGTTCGTGTGTTTGTGTGTGTGTGTTGGAGCACGTGTTTGTCACCTTGGCCGCTCCCACAGGGAAAGTGACAGGGGCGTTTTTTCAGCCGGTGACCCGCGAAGAGGACACTGGGACAAAAAAAACAAAAAAACAACAGCACTTCCTGTTTGGAGAGAGAGAGTGAGAGAAAGAGAGAAAAGAGAGGGAGGGACACAGACAGAAAGGGGGAGGACAGAGAGCGAGAGAGAGAGAGGTTGTTTTCTTTTTGAGTGAGTGAGTCCTGACTAAGGCCTTCTTTTATTCCGCGGCCTTCCAGAAGCTTCCCAAAGCACCGATTCGATCTTGTGTATTCAGCACGGTGAGGTCATCGCACTCGTTCACTCGTCTGTCCATCCGTCCGTCCATCCGTTCGACTTCCTCTCCCATCCTCCCTTCTACTCTTTGATCCCCCGGTTTGTGTTTGGCCAGGCGGAGATTTGCTCAGGTTTTTAAAACAAATGAGACCGATGCGAACGAAGAAGAGAGGATGAACGAGAGGGAGGAAGCGAGAGAGAGAGAGAGAGAGAGAGGGAGGAAGAGAGAGAGAGCAGGTGCTAAGGGGGCTCTTCAAACAGAAAAAGGCCCCCAGAACGACAAGAATGACGGGCTTCGTTAAGGGATGGACAGATGAAGGAGGAAGGAGAAGCGATGAGGGAAAACGACAAGTGAGAGAGAGAGGGAGAGAGAGAGAGAGCGCCGCGGGTGCCGTTTAGCATCGTTTTAAACATTTTAAGATGACAGAGAATGAGAGAGAGAGAGAGAGAGAGAGAGAGAGAAGGAACGAGGGATTAAGGGTGTTAAATGGACTCTTTAAAAGAGTGTCACTCTACAAATTAACACACTCAGTCTTCAGTGGCTACGAGTCCCTATAAGGACCTGATAATGGCAAATGGAGAGAGAGAGAGCGATAGAGTGATAGAGAGAGAGAGAGAGAGAGAGAGAGAGAGAGAGAGAGATTAAGAGAGAGAGAGCGCGATAGAGTGAGTGACAGAGTGAGAGAGAGAGAGAGAGAGAGAGAGAGAGGAAGAGAGAGAGGACATAAGGGGTCTTGAGCTCTGATTAAAGATTAAAGCTAAGCTCACTGTGCATATCAATGCTGATGTGTTAACCTTTTTCAGCCCAAGACCCTCACACACATACACACACACACACACTCACACACACACACTCACACACACACACACATCAGAAGGTGTAAGGGAAGGCACGGTTGAAAAGAGGGAGGGGAAACAGAATTGGCTGGATTTGATGGAGGGGAAAAGGGATCCAGTGGTGAAGCTGTCAAAACAAGACGGAGTAAAGTGTGTCACACGCTACCAGCGGGGGGGTTGAGGTGTGTGTGTGTGTGAGAGGATCTGGTTGTTCCCTAAAAGAGAGGGAAACCTGAGGTGTCTTAACTTGGTATGGTCATGTGTGGTATGTGATGGTCAGTCAGAGAGACAGAGAGAGAATAATAGACAGAAAAAGAGAAGAGAATGATGGACAAAAAGAGAGGAGAGACAGTGAGGTAGAAAGAGAGGGGAGAAAGATGGACAGAAAGAGAGGAAGAATGATAGACAGAGAGAGAGAGAGAGAGAGAGAGAGAGAGAGCGTTTGTCTCTTATTTTTAATCCATCATTTCATTTCTTTCACCGTGTGGGATTAAAGTGATTTTATTTAAACTGCCTGTCTGAGTGTGGAGATTGAGACACTGCAGCTTTATCGAGATTAAACACACACACACACACACCGTTACACTCATCCACAGAACCATACACACTCTCGGGTTCTCTCTCTCACTCTCTCTCTCACCCAGAGATGCAGCTTGTACACTTTAATATGACTAAAATGCAATTAAGACGCAGCTTAGCTCCTGTTACTTAAAAATGACAACACACACACACACACACACACACACACACACGTCGGCCTGGTTCAGGTCCATTAAGGAGATGAGGTAAAGGAAAGCTTAAGACTGCAGTACTCAACTCTATCCCTCGTTCATTTGGCTGATCGCGGCTCTGCTGAGGTCAGTGTGTGACAGCTGATGGAGAACTCACACAAACTGGGGTTCCTAATAAAGTGGCCGTGTAAAAGGCTAACAGTTTGTACTCACTTTCATTCACTGTTAGCCACATTAGCACTGTGAGAAATTATGTTGTTTAACCTTTAAAAAATAAATAAAAGTTTGGGGTTCCTAATAAAGTGGACACTCAATATAACGCTAACAGTTTGTATTCACTTTGATTCGTTGTTAGCCACATTAGCTTTGTGCAGACAATGAGTTTAATGCTAAAAGTTCCTACTCAGTTACATTCACTGTTAGCCACATTAGCTTTGTGCAGACAGTGAGTTTAATGCTAACAGCTTCTAGTTACTTTAATTTTCTGTTAGCTACATTAGCTTTGTGCAGACAGTGAGTTTAATGCTAACAGTTCCTACTTACTTACATTCTCTGTTAGCCACATTAGCACCGTGAAGCATCATATCCTTTAAAGTGTTAACAGATAAAAGTCTGGGGTTCTAGTAAAGTGGACAATCAATGTAATGTTAACAGCTTGTATTCTTTTTCGTTCATTGTTAGCAACATTAGCTTTGTGAGACGTCATTCAAAATGGCGAAAAGTGAAAGGTCAGGGTTACTAATAAAGTGTACAATGAGCGCAATGCTAACAGTTTCTACCTACTTTCATTCATTGTTGGCTTCATTAGCAATGTGAGGCATCATGCCCTAGTAAAGTGGACGGTGAGTATAACGTTAAGTTTCTACCTACCCCTAGTCACTGTTAGCCACATTAGCATTATGGGGGTGGATTGTCCCTTTAATCTGGGGAGGTGGGTGGTTTGGCCAGCAGGAGCTGTCATAAAGGAGCAGTACTGCGCTGGTTGGCCTCAAGTGTTTTCACACCGTCATTTAGATGAAGCTCTTTATTGTAGAACGTGGTTATGGAGCCCGAGGCCTGAGCTCATAACTTCTGCTCGTTAAGCGATGTTACTAAACGAAATGTGCACCAGAAGCCGAGCTGATTTGTTCAGACGTGTTGCCTCATTTGCATAGTGGGGGAGGGGGCGGGGCTAACGAGCCTGTTTGTTCACAAAGACACAAATTAGCAGTGTGGGCGGGGCAAAGGAAATGTGACACTAATGAGATTCAAATTTAATAATTAAAAATTAACTGACATTCATATATGTACCGTATATTCTTCCTATATTTTTATTAACAACTACATTTTTATACAATCTTGTTCTCTAGAAAAACTACTAAAAATCACACAATGAACCAGACGCATCATTCACTTTAAAGTGTTAACAATTAAGAGTTTGGGGTTCCTAATAATAGGGACAGTCAAGATAATGCTAACAGTTTTTACTCACTTTCATTCACTATTAGCAACATTAGCATTGTGAGACATCATGCAAAGTGGCGAAAAGCGAAAAAAAAAGTCAGGGTTCCTAAGAAAGTGGACAGTGAGTAAAATGCTAACAGTTTCTACCTACTATCATTGATTGTTAGCTACATTAGCACCGTGAGACATCATGCCCTAGTAAAGTGGACAGTGAGTAAAATGCTAACAGTTTCTACCTACTATCATGGATTGTCAGCTACATTAGCATATTGGCCACATTAATTAGATTGTGTCCATTTATTCAATTCTAGATGCAAGTCCTGACATTCCTGAGCAATGTTGTGTGTGTGTGTGTGTGAGAGTAAATGCAAGTGTGTGTGTGTCTAGAACAGCATCATGGCCTACAAAGTGCACACAGTGCTGTGTTCTTTCTCACCGACTGACCTCAATTTCCAGACAACAACAACACCGCGATCGCCTCTGACTGCTCTCATTGTGTTTCGCCACATTCTCCTTTAATGTGCATATTAAAATCTCTTCAGCATTTTGTCAGACTGCTCCTTTAAAACCAGCTCTAGTAGACATCTCGACCATGTGCGACGCTTACTATCGACTGACTATGGTTCTAAAAATGTATTCAGCATTTTGGATGGAATATTGTAACCATGCTGAACTAAAGGTCAACACTACTTTCAATAACAATTTTGATTTATTCATTTTTTAATTATAATCATTTTTATTTTTACTTGAACCCTGTATTCAATCATAAAATGCCAAAGACAGAAAGAACATTAGAAAATAGAATACGCATTGTGATTATAATACATCTCCACAAGTCTACAAAAATTAAATGTCTAAATATATATATATTAATAAGATATTAATATATTAATGAATATATTTATCAGAAAAATTATCATCCTTTTGCAAATATCTTTTTAATAGCATTTGTGAGCTATGAAGCAGTTAATATAAAAATATTTTTTAAATGTCTATTATGTATAAAATACAATAAAATATTTTATTAAATGTACAGCTGTGAAGTGAATAAAGTTTTTCTAATATTTTGAAAAATTATCTAACAAGTAAAAGTTAGTAATACATCAATACTACATTATTATTTTATGCCTCATTAAAAACACAAATTGCATATTTTGCAATGGTGTTTTATCCGTGGGAATGCTCTCATCCCTTTCACAGTTCCATACCAACGATTAACATGGCAGGATGCTAGTGAATGTTTTTGTGTGTGTTCGTGTGTGTGTGTGCGTGTGTGTGTGTGTGTGTGTGTGTTCATGTATTTATCGCATTGTGGGGACCTTTTTGTCCCCTAAAATCACTTTTACCTGTTTTTTGGGGCTTTGTGGGGACATTTGAGAGGTCCCCATGAGGAGAAATGACTTTATAGTAAATGTGCTTGTTTTATTTGAGAAACTAAAAGAGGTAAAAGATGTGCTTTTGGTTACTGAGGTTAAGGTTAGGGTTAGGATTAGGTGTAGGTGTAAAATGATGTACTTTAGTCATTATGGGAGTCTATGGAAGGACCTCACAAAGATAGTAATACAAGACTGTGTGTGTATGTGTGTGTGTGTGTGCGTGTGTGTGTGTGTGTGTGTGTGTGTGTGTGTGTGCGTGTGTGTGTGTGTGGGCGTGTGTGTGTGTCCATACGTCTCTCTCTTAAATCTTCATCCCGATCTTAATCTGGGATTAAGCGTAGCTATAATGGAGGAAGTGATTAACGTGAGCACCGAAAACAAAGGCTTTCTTCACTGTCGCCATGTCAACCAGCACAACCTGGCACATGTTTAAAAGTTTATAAATGTAAAAAATTTAATCATTAAACGTTTTTGAATTGATAACAGAACTCATTTAAATAAAGTTCATTTATTTACCAAATCCATCCAGTCATTTGAACCTAAAATCTATTTTTCATATGTAAAGACTTTTCTAAAAATGCCAACACATTATTTATACAGATTTTTAATGGCAAAAATACACCTTATCTTGTAACATTGGTCTTTTATTTTGTAATTATGAGACCTTTTCTTCATAATTACATGATCTGTTCTCACAAAATTATAAAATTGTTTGTCATAAGTATAAGATCATTTCTTTGAATTACTAGATTCAAAGAGAGAAGAGAGAAGAGACGTTCAGGTGAGAACTGTTCTGCAGTCAGCGAGAGACGGCCGACTCGCCAGCTAACGAGCGCCTCTGATGACTGAATTAGCCAATTAGGACTGGTGTCTGGGTGATTGGCGGCTGGCGGAGGGACAGGCCTCGGTGCTGGAGGGTTTTGGTGAGTTTTTTGCGGGCAGGCAGTGGTTCGCAGGTGCAGCAGGCGTCCCAGAGCGGGCACACATGGCACCCGTGCCCACCAAGCTGGCAGCGACTTAATCAGCGGCGGGCAGAAAAGAAGGGGGAAGGGACAGAGAAAAGGAGAGAGCGCGGAAAGGTTGGCTTCAAAACCAGATATTAAGGGACGGTGGATAGATCTGGAGTGAGTGGAGGTGGTGTTTTATGGCCTTTAGCCTTCCGTAAAATAATTTATTATATATATATACTAATAATAATAATTAAATGTATTATATATTTTAAGTTAAATGCTTACATTTAGTATAAGACAAAAAATACATTTTTACAATTATAAACATATATAATTCAAATATTATTTAAATATATAACAAAAAGTTAAAACAATTGTAATAACTTTTTATCAGTAAGACTTTGTGATCTGATATAATTAGATGTGGTTATAGTTTTGATTTTTAATCAACATTTCTTTTTTTCTTGAAGAGTAAAAAGGAGGGTAAAAAAGAGAAAGAATGTGATAAACGAGTCATGTAACAGTGTGGCCGGGGAAAGATTCAAAGAAGTGAAATTCCTGGAAAGTTCTGTCCTGTTCAGACCCTGGGGAGAGAGAGAGAGAGATAACGAGGCAGACGAGAGGGCTAGAGAAAGAGGTGAAAGAGAGAAAGCAGGACAGGAAAAAGAAAAAGCGAGGGATCAGCCCGCGGCGAACTCACCGATCGATCGATAAGGAAAAATCAAACGGCTGATTGATCTCAGCAACACTGTCTTTAACACGATCAATAGCAACTGATGAACAACCTTGAATCTGCAGAGTGTGAGTGAATCTACACGGGTCAGATGAGGAGGAGGGAGAGAGAGAGAGAGAGAGAGACAAAAGAGGGTTAATACGGAATAAGAGACAAAAACAGAGGGGAAATAGAGCACGAGAGAGAGAAGTAGAGAGAGAATGAGAAAGACAGACAGTGTGAGAGAGACGGAGAGAGAGGGGGAGGAGATAGAGAGGAAGGGAGGGAGAAGGAGAGACAGAAAGGGAGAATGAAAGAGGGAAAGAGATGGGGTGGGGGAAAAGGGAGAGACAGTTGAAGAGGGAGAGAAAGAGTGAGAGGGAAATAACATGAGGGAAGAGGAAGAGAGAAAGAGAGAATGAAAGAGGGACGAATGAGAGATAGAGCAAGAGACATGGGGTGGGGGAAAAGAGAGAGAGAGAGAGAGAGAGAGAGAGAGACTGAATGAAGGAGAGAAGAGAGAGTAAGAGAGGGGTGAAGCTGGCGCTGGTATGATGGAGTTCACCCCCACATCACACTACAGCAGATGGCATCAAAGAGGGCAGAACCCCGAATAAAACACCAAACACCACCTCCCTCTCTCCCTCTTTCTCTCTCTCTCTGATTCTCACACACTCACACGTTTCTTCTGAAAGTAGTTTTAGGATATTAATATGATGTTCCAACGTACCACACACACCCTCAGGTTTCATCATACAGATGCACAGTGACTATCGGCCCTGTGTGTGTGTGTGTGTGCTGTAAGAAGGGGATGGAGTCATTAATGACTGATTAGGGCTTTTGGGACACAGTCGTTACAGCCTAAAGAGCTTCTGACAAGCGCAGTGACTTGCATACACACACACACACACACACACACACACGCGCATACACACAGTGGGCAGATGGGGTTAGGTGAACACCATGCCTTGATGACTGTTATTCCTAACATCCTAATAAAGAAGCCTCGTTCTCATTCCCAGAAAAAAAAACTAAACTACACACACACACATCCTTGTACTTATATAGTAGTGAGGACCTCCGGTGACTTCTATATTACTTACTGTATCTAAATAATACTACACCTAACCTAAAACATAATACACCAGTAACCAAAGCTAATCTTTCTACACTTTTTAGTTTTGCAAATAAACTTCCTTCATTGTTTTTTGTAAAACATTTTTTAAAAAGTGAGGACCACTAAAAAGCCCTCACTTCCAAAAATGTCCTCACTCTGCTGGTTACAAACTCATTTTGGTTCTCACTAAGTAGCAAGTACAAAAACACACACACACTCACAGCACTGGGAATATTAATTTGTTAATTTAGGATATAAATGGCAGAAAAATGAAATGATGAGATGGTCATTTGTAAGACCCCTTTTTAATGTTTCTATATAAAAGAGACAAATCCAGCTCGGGCTTCCAAATCCGGACTAAGTTACTCAACATCACAATTTATTCACCGATACCTTCCGTATTACAGAACGTCTGTTGCAATTCAAAATATAAAAACGCACTGCAAAGCAACATATTAATCAAGTTGATAACGCGCCTGCAACACACTGAAATTACGAAACACGTTACACAAAACACCCATCAAAATGACAACACGTGCACAACATATTACACATTCATAGACGCACTGCAAACACGCAAAAGAGGCAGTTGGTGGCGTAAGGGTAGGGTGTTCGCGCCGTGATCAGAAGGCCGCAGGTTCAAATCCAGTGCTGGTAAAGTTACCGCTGAAGTACTCATGAGCAAGGTACCATTCCCAAGCACTGCTCCCGAGCGGTAGCTGCTACTGCTCCCTTCACTGCCACCAGGTTAAACTTGGTGGTAGTGCACTGTGTGCTGTGCTGTGGTGTGTTCACAATGACAAATAATCACTCACTTTCAAAACCATAACTTTCTGCCAGAGGTGAGAGTCTACAGAAGAGTTGGCGTCCAGGGTGTGAAGGAGGCGACGAGATCTTTCCTTGATATTAACATGTGACCATTTTTCTTGTCATCTTGTGAAATAGTACGGTGACAAAATTCTGAGTGGGCAGTGGGACTTTCACCAGTAAAACTCCACTTGCTACTGTGTTATAAACGCACCAAAAAAAGACCAAGTCGGTCTCGATCCAGGTGTCTAATATGGTTCCAGGTTGATGTAGTGAACAGCACTGCAGACTTTCTCCAGTACGAGAGCCAGAGCAGCAAGAAGAAGACGAGTCGTGTGTGTTATGTGAAGATTTAGATTGTGATGTGTTCAGCAATTAATCGAGTCTAATTGTATCTGTTAATGTTCCTAAATCTGTTGGTGTTGCAGGGATTACGCCTCTAACGTGTTTTAATCAGATGTTGATTTTATAATGTACAATCTGATGATTTAATGAGATAGTTACACTTCAATTAAAGACTGTGAACCTTGGGAATCAATAGGGCGCAGGAATCAATAAACAAACTGATAAGAGGGTGGATTGGACAGAATCACAATGCTTTGTAAATATTGATCAAATCCTATCAATTCCCACCCTTACTCTTAGGAATGGTTGGTGACTCAGGCCCAAAAGTGTGCATTTACATTCTGAAAGACGTTACTTGATAAGAACACACAGAACAATGCTGCACCGTTTCGTCGAGATCTTTTACCCCAGTTTGTAGCAAAAGTTCCGACTTCCTGCGTGCCAATGAATTATGTTTGAGCGAAAGCTTGAAACTAAAGTAGAAAAATATCCGCAGTGGGCAGGTGCTGTCAGAACAAACGCAGCGGCGAGCCGATAGCGTATTAAATATGAATCAAGAGCCTCAATCGCTCGGCTATCCCATCTCCCCGATCCATCTCTCCCTCCATCCCTCCCTCCCTCGCTGTCTCCCTCCATCACACAGGTGGCGGAGCTCGGGGACAAGAGCGCTGCTTAGCTATGCGGTCCAAGCGTAGCGCCCCTCCTGAAACCAAGTGCTGAGATTATACATGTGTTCCTATAATGTGTCTCTGGGGGAGGGAGAAAGTGTGCATGTGAAAGAGAGAGAGAGAGAGAAATAGAAAGACAGAAAAAGAAAGAAATGGAGAGAGGAGAAGAAAAGGAGAGACAGAAAAGAAAAGACAGATGGAGAGAAAAGAGAGCGAAAGAATAAAAATATGGAAAGAAAGAGAGTAAAAAATGTGAGACACAAAACCAATTACAGATGAAACAGAGAGAGAACAGATAGAAATGGAGAGAGGAAGAAAGAAAAGACAGAAAAGATAAAAGAGGAGAGAGAGAAAAAGAAAAGGAGCAACAGAAGAGAAAGAAGGAGACAAAACAGAGCTGAAAAACATGAGAGGAAAGAGGAAGAGAGGAGAGAGAAGCAAAAAGAGAGGCAAACAGAGAGAGGGAAGCAAGAAGGAAGAGAGAGGAAAACACCTGAGAGAGAGGAATAGCAAGGTGCTGTGTTTTTGTATATGGAACCCCAGTGCAATGGGGCTGAGCTATCACACACACACACATTCACACACACACACTGTGAGAGAGAGAGAGTAAGAGGTGAGGAGGGGGAGAACAAGGAGGAGGGAGGGGAGAGAGGGAGGTAGGGGGGAGAGAGAGTGGGGAGTGAGAGGCGAGAGGTGTGAGAGTAAAGGTAAAAGAGAGGCAGGGGGTGAGAGAGGTGGGGAGAGTGAGGTAAAAGGGGGAGAGGGCGTGAGGTGGGGGGGGGGTGGGGGGCGTGGGGAGGCGGGGGGTGAGGAGAATTGAGAGAATTAAAAAAAAGGAGGCGTGGGGGAGAGGTAAAGAGAGTAGGGAGAGTAAAAGAGGAGGCGGGGAGGTGAGAGGGAGGTAAAGAGGTAAAGAGGCCGGGGGAGATTGAGGAGAGGTGAGGAGGTGGGGAGAGAGGTGAAAGGAGAGGCGAGGGGGTGAGGAGGGAGGTAAAGGAGAGGTGGGGAATTAAAGGGCGAGAGGGAGGGGGAGAGAGTAAAAGAGGGAGGGAGTGAGAGAGGGGAGTAAAGAGAGGGGGGAGAGAGAGAGAGAGGGAGGCGAGGGGGAGTGAGTGGTGGAGGTGAAGTTTAAAGGGGAGCGATGCATGAAACCAGACGCCGCTGATGGATAATATTCCAGTGGAGAGGAGACGGTTTTGTTCAGCTCCGTCCAGCCTCTCTGGGGGGGGTCTCAGCGTGTGTGTGTGTGTGTGTGTGTGTGTGTGTGCGAGGTGACGAACCCAAGACAAAAAAAGAGAGGAGGCAGCAGGGGCGGTAAATGAAGCTCCTTGTTTTATGACAGGCAGCAGGTAACATGGGCACTCCTTACTGCAGAGGCGTCTTCTGTCATCCGCTCTCGCCGCTCTTGGCTACTCTCTTCCACACACCCGAGCTGCTGAGGTCGTCCTGCACCAACCCCAGTGTGTGTGTGTGTGTGTGTGAGAATGTCAGAGAAAGCAGGGGTCACTGTCGAGTATTGCTCAGATACAGTCAAGGCTTTCTGCTTGACACTTTGCTTGGTGTGTGTGTTTGTGTGTAGTGTGTGTGTGTGTTTGTGGGGAATGAGAGAGAGAGAGAGAAGACAGGAAGTTAGAGAAAGATAAAAGAGGAAAAAGAAAGACAGAGAAAGTTGAAGGAAGATAAATGGAGAAAGAGACAGAATGGAAGAGAGAAAGGAGGGAGAAAATGGAGAGTGAAAAGAGAGAGTTAAAAAGAGATAGAGAATGCAATAAAGATAGATAGATAGAGAATGAAGTGAGAGAGGAAAAAAGTGAAAGAATGAGGAAGAGAGAGAGAAGAGATAAAGAGGGGCGAAAAGACAGAGGCAAAGCAGAAGAGGGACAGTGTGGGCTGTGTGTGTGTGTGTTACAGAGTGAGTTTACAATTAAGGCAGAACTGGAGGGAATCCTTTGATCGTGTTTCCCCAGTGCCTGTGTGTGTGTGTGTGTGTGTGGTGTGTGTGTGTGTGTGTGTGGTGTGTGTGTGTGTGTGTGTGTGAGTGTGTGTGTGTGTGTGTGTGTGACTTGCTGGGCTGGTGTGGGTGGCTCAGTCTTCATTCAGAGCTCCTGAAAGGAAGGATTGTTAGCGTGAGCACACACACCTTTGCTACACCTAGTTCCAGAAAAGAGCTCTTTCCACCTGACCTTTTAACCTTAACACACACACACACACACACAGATCCCCCACACACACTTGAGTTGTAACACTAGCACTATAATCCCTGCTGAAATACACAGTACACTAAATTGCTTTACGTTAAATTAATGTAAATTACTATTACAATACATTTTGCTTGATTTCAGATTAACAACCACACACACCAACTACAACCACGTGGTGAATGCAGCCTAACATTCCTCAGACTGAGCAAAACAAAAAAAAAAACACAAATGAGGATTTAACAACAGATTAAGTTAAAAAGTAAATGTAAAAAAAAATATGAAATATACTTACATGTGTAGAAAATCAAACATATCTTTCCCATAATCAAAAATGTTTCCAATGATATAATAGTCACATGAAAATACATATACATGGTTTTTCTTACTTCATCAATATATATATATATATATATATATATATATATATATATATAAAATAGAAATTTATACAATAATCTGAACTTTGCAGCAACATTTAATTTGGTCAAAACACAAAAACTACTATGTTTTGGTTCCTTTTTTTAAATTACTGAATCATTTTAACTAACGGCAGATTGTTTAAAGTAAATGTAAAGACACGCAGCAGTTTCTAGTTGGAAGTGTTTGTGAACGTCACAAGCATTAACAAAAAAATATAACTAGTGGGAAAAATAGTGCGGAAGTGTGTGTGTGTGTTTGTGTGTGTGTGAGGCGAGCATATTAGTGTTATTGAACGTAGTTGAAAGGGAACAATCTGCACCGAGGCATTCAGAGCCTGCAGGAATGTCAAATGTTCGTATGTGTGTCACTGAAACCTGGCTTTTATACATTCACAAACAATCTTATAAGCCAAAACAAATAGTAATCAAGTAACGATGCTTTATAGTATATAACAAGAACTTGTACCTGTAGTGAACACACACACACAACATAAACTTTTTTAAAATTCATACTCCACAAAGTGTGCAGCCAGCTGAGCAGACGATGGGGATGAAAAGCAAAGTGTGTGTGTGTGTATTTGTGTGCAGAAGTCACCAGCTGTTCCTCTCAGTACACAGAGAAGCACAGCCATGTCCGTTACCACCTTCCAGTGTTAAAGGCTGTGTGTGTGTGTGTGTGTGTAGAGAGAGAGAGAGAGAGAGAGAGAGAGAAGGAGGGACAGAAAGAGAGGAGAGAGATGGACAATAAATGGGAGAGAGAGAGAAAAAAGGCAGCTAGAAGCGGGAGTGAGGGAAAGAAAGAAATAAAAGACAGAGCAAAAGGAATCAACAACTGTGGACAAGAGAGAGAGAGAGAAAAAAGAGCAGTAAACATGGAAAAACAAGGTGCAGAGTGAACCCTGGGGGAAGGTTGTCTAAAGAGCAGAGAGCAGAGCACTAACATTCAGCTCAATGCACCCTGAACACACACACACACACACACAGTCTATACAAAGACACACATACAGGATCTATACATTCACCTCATAAGACTTTGATTGAGAATAACACAGATTGGTGTAAAACCGATCACTTTTTAGGGTTAGGGTTACACACACACACACACACACACACACACACACACACACTACACAGGCATCTGGCAGACAAGTTCAGGGTCAAAGAGCAAAGCCAAAAAGGTGAAAACACAATCACGCACACACACCATTTCTTTCCTGAAATTGTGTGTGTGTGTGTGTGTTTACTGTCTAAGTGTGTGAGTGTGTGTGTGTGTGTGTGTGTCCATGTGTGCATTGTGGGGACCTTTAGTCTAAATCACTATTCTGTTTTTGGGCTTTGTGGGGACATGTGGAGCGTCCCATGAGGAAAATAGCTTCATAGTAAATGTGCTTGTTTTATTTGAGAAACTAAAAGAGGTAAAAGATGTGCTTTTGGTTACTGAGGTTAAGGTTAGGGTTAGGATTAGGTGTAGGTGTAAAATGATGTACTTTAGTCATTATGGGAGTCTATGGAAGGACCTCACAAAGATAGTAATACAAGACTGTGTCTGTGTGTGTGTGTGTGTTTGCATGCAAGTGTGTGAGTGTGTGTGTGTGTGTGTGTATATGTTGAGATTCCACAGTAAGTTCAGTGACACTCATCAGTCTCTCCTCACCTGTAGCTGCTGTTGAAGTGGAAGCCTGGGCTGTCTGTCATGTGCAGGCCCCACCCACAAACATCAGCTCCACCCACCTCTCTGTGAGCCCATACAACAGCAAGACATAAGCAACAACAAGCAGGGTCTTGGAGCTGCAGCTGTCTCACGTTTACCTTGTAATGTCTGTCCATTTCTCCTATCTATCTATCTGTCCGTCTGTCCCGTCCGTCAAATCCATCCTATCCTATCTATCTATCTATCTATCTATCTATCTGTCTATCTATCTGTCTGTCTGTCTGTCTATCTAGCTGTCTGGCTGTCTGTCTGGCTGTCTAGCTGTCTAGATGAAGAGATAAGCATACAGATGTACATTCCAATACCTGGATGGCTATGGAGAGAGAGAGGCGACAGGCGGACGGACAGGCTGGGCTCAGATGAATAGATAAACAGACAGACAGACAGACAGACAGACAGATAGATAGATAGATAGATAGATAGATAGATAGATAGATAGATAGATAGATAGAGCGACAAAGTTACAGAACTCCCTTTTTTTGACTCACAGTGTGTGTCAGTTTTTTGTCGTTCAAAAATGAACAGTGTGTGTGTGTGTGTGGGTGTGGGTGGGTGTCGTGCGTCCACGTGTGTGTGTAACAGAAATAAGTGTGTTGCCGGGATCTCTGCTGCTGCTTGTGTCAGCAGTTATTTGAATCGTTGTTTCCTTGATGACAGTGATGTTAGATTGACAGATTCCCACACATCCCCTGCCATTTACCCCTGCAGGAGAAGAAAAGAGGAGGAAAAAACACACCAGGCAGACTCCTCACACACACATACACACACACAGCCTCCCCCCCGGCCAGACCAACCACCCCCCCGAAAACCCCGACCCCGACCTCAACGCGCCATTCAAGCGCTGGCGTTCTCGCCCCACCGCTGAAAGCGGCGTGGTATGATTACTCATGAACCCGCTTTCTTTACCGTGACCCCAGGCGCTTGAGGGGTCGGGTGCTCCCGGTGCCGTGCCTTTGTTCTAGAGTGCTGCTCGGATGAAATTAGCCTGCGAGAAGACAACTCTGGCGGTGGAACGAAAAAAGTCGAATAAGGCGTGAGCAAGAGCGAATGGGTGAAAATGTTTTTCAAAATAGTTAATGTTTACATGAAAAGAGGAATGTGAAGGACAGAAGAAGAAGGAAAAAATATGAGTTTATTGTTTTGAGGCCATTGTGCCAGGTTTATTTTTGCCTGTGCTAAATAAAATGATGCTTTGCACTGACGCCCAAATCCCCGTGTCACGCCAGCATTAGATTGTAACAACAGTAGCCAATCAGATACGCTTTGCAATTCCAGCACCAATCAGAAACTCGCTAGTTAAAAATAGCCGTCTTCCGTGAAAAGAACAACAATGTAGTGTTTTAAGTTACTTTTTATCATTATGTATTATTCGCGATTGCGCGAAACAGTTTAGAGACTTATTTACATTTTGATACATTTTTCGTTTGTGAGTTCTGTCATTTTTGTCGTTTTCTCCATAGACTAACATGGAACTCAAATTTCGATGCTTTACTGTGCGGCTGCTGTTTATTCCTGGACTTCTTTTCATATGCGTAACCATCTTGACCCGCACTCGTCTTTTTCGTCCTTTTTTTCTCACATTAAGAATACATGGGATTTGAGACTCGAAAGCTTTAGTTCACGTTTTCGCATGACAGTCAACGCAGTTCTTATTCAACCTCAGGCCACCTCGATGAACACACATCTCAACCCGCACTCGTCTTTCTCTTGCTTTAATCATCCCTCGTTCTTTTCCCATTCACTTCAATGCATTTTAATCACAGTCTTTCTTCTCAGCCAGTGTTCATGTAACAGCTACAAAACTTGAGCAATCACTTGCGTTTCCTTGTGCCGTGCATCTCTAGTTTAAAAAAGGAGCTTAGCTACTGATAGAGCAACTGCAAAAAGCTAAGTCTAATTAAATGCATCCTTCAATTTTTAGTTAGCTAGCATGACTCTCTCTCTACACCTATTATCAGACATGTGTTAGTCCGTCATGAGGACCACACACTCCACATGTACACCTCGCTCTGCAAAGCGATGCACAAGTCTTGAAGACAGTCAGAGAATCCAGCAGCCCATTGTCTATGGCACACAAGTCATATTACACACACTCACATTCAAACACACACACCGCGGCTGAACCTGTGTGCTCCATGGGGAGAGATCAAGCTGGCCGGATCATCTGACAGCAATAACTTTTCCCACAGCTCCGTACCAAACGCTTCCCTTAAGTCACAATCAGGTTTATTATCTGGCCAGATCCCTTCCTAAATTCCTCCTCATTGTTCCTTCGCTCTGTAAATTCCTCCTTCATCTCTCTCTCTCTCCCTCTATCCTTCCCTCCTTCTCAGCTGTTTCGTCTTGTCACAGCTTAGCGGCGTGACAGCGGCATATGATGGAGGCATTCCACAATAACCAAGGCACTACACAAAAGACCAGTGTGTGTGTGTGTGAGTGAGTGTGTGTGTGTCTGTGTGTGTGTGTGTGTGTGTGTGTGTGTGTGTGTGTGTGTGTGTGGTTGTACACATGTGTGTGTGTTTAAAAAGAGAGTTGAAAAGTGAAAGGCTCTAAGAAGTACAGCCCCTAAAAAAGATCAGCACTCGTACATTTAATCCCATTCATAAAGTGTCAAACTAAATATGTCTGAAATTTAAAATATAAAATGATAAATTATATTAAATTTATTATATTATATCATATTAAATAAACATTGATGTATATGATATTAAATATAAAATTGAATATAATACTGAATATCATGTCATATTTTATGTATTTACATTAAATGGTTTTATATTGTGTATCTTAAATATATTACTCATAAATAAAATGGCAAATGTAATTTATCTAAAATATACAGTATAAAATAATTATATTAATAATTATATTACATTATATTAAACATGTTTAAATATGTTTAAATTTGAGATATACATTATATATTAATATATTGTAATTATAATAATATATTTTAACATTATATTATTATATAATTTACATTGTACATTTTCATTATAATTCATTATAAAATATACATTCTTAAATATAATTATACAATACACATAATATGTACTATATATATACACACACACACAATTATATAATACATACAAACATAGTGCATTGAAATACATTCATAATGAAACAAATATAATACAGTACATATACTTAATATAAATATATACTTACAAATATTATATAAAATTCTACACTATATTAAGTGTAATTAAATATATAACAATAGCAATATTTTAGGTTATTAAATTATGTATTAATATGTTTAGTAATATAATATCATTTATTAATATGTTATTATATTGTAATAAAAGTTATTTTCTGATAAACATTTTTTTACAACTTGAAACCACTTGAAGAAAGTTTTACATTTTCAACTGCCATGTGGAAATTTTATTCAATTTCCAAAACACTTTGCACACACACACACACACACAGACGCACACACACACACACGGCATACTAAATATGGGAATGTTAAATGGAATAATTTCTCATGTAACATGTTTCAAGCCTCTCTGCATGGCGGAATCTCCATCTCTCACAGAGACGTACAGATTATCATACTAATGTCTCCCCTATTGTTTACAAAAGCACTCAGAACTCTTAGGAGCTCTTCATCTAGTCCCCATTACTGCCATTTAGTGCACACACACACACACACACACTCACAGCCATTATCAGCTCTTATGCTCTGTAAGTCTGTGAGCAGATGACTTTGAGAAAATGGCACACTGTTAGGAGCCGAGTTAAGACACAATAACTCAAATACCACAACAGATGCTTCTATTTTCCATGTGCTTCTCCATCTCTCCATCTCTCCATCTCTCCATCTCTCTCTCTCTTTCTGCGGTTTTAAGTATTAGGAGGTCAACAGCTGGTTGCTTATCCTGCCTTGAGTGCATTAACCTTGTGGGCCTTTTTGCATTTGAGAGAATGAGGAGAGATAGAAGAGAGAGAGAAAGCTTTCTAGTCAACTTCAAAACACTTTAAAACAATATACACATATCTAATGAGATAAAGTGCATCACCGTAACAACCTGGATCATTATAAATATGATCAGCAGTTGACTAGATGACTGTGGAAAATTAGATCATGACAATCACCTCAGTATTTTTGGTAAACTACATCACCACTGTTGGTTATATACTGTATATGTTGTTAGATGGATCAAATTAGAGCGATTACTTATCTGTGGTGGAGTTGGGACAGCTATAAATCTGTGGTCAACTTGACCACCACAATGGACTGGAAGTCTGTGATAATCTACAGCTACTGTAAATCTAATCTAAATCTTTGGGAAGCTAGACCATGACTGCCAACTAGACGTGTAGCAAATTAGATCTGTACAGTACACATATGACACCTATATATCGGGGATTAACTAAATATCTGTGGGAAACTAGAACAACAAACTCAACTAGATGGTGGTGCTCTAGTTATTAGGATACTCACATCTAGACCATGAGGTTGTGGGTTCGAATCCTACCTGCAGCACTACCTCCATTGGGTCACCAAAGTCAACTATATGTAACAAACTAGATCAGCAAAGTCAAGTAGATATCTATATAAAGCTAGATGACAAAAGTTAAAATTGTGATAAACTGGATCTGTACAGTAAACTAAATATTCTCGATATGGATGTGGCTTTATGGTAAACTTTATGGTAAACTCGATGTATGAAAATATATATATATATATGTGACTCTGCATGGCAAAACCAGTCACTAGCCGCAACGGAGGTTTCCGAGAAAAACGACTGTTTATGTTGCGTGGGGTAAAATTTTGAGTGTTTTGAAACAGTGGAAGGTCTATACTGTACTGTTGTGAATAAATTTGGCTGAAAAACTTACCCTTTTCATCCTAAAAACGTGACTTTCTTGAGGTGAGGAATTCAATTCCAGCAGAATGTTAAAAGTTTCTGTTTTGACCGCTCTACTTCAATATTTACGGTAAATCCACTGGTTGACTAGCGTGAAGATATTTCTCCGGAATCCATCTCCGTCTCCCGAGTTCAGTTAACATAACGCAGGTAGACTATCCGTGTGGCTGTGAATGCAGCGTAGGCTACCGTAAATACAAACGTAGCCGCGACCGCACCAAGCGTCTGTGAGTGCTACGGCGATAGTCAACTTCAAAGGCAGATTTCTCCGTTTCTCACTTGGCGTGACAGGAGAAACCCGACTCCTTTGAATGTTGATATCTCAGTCATATGTCGTCCCATTCATTCCATATAGGTATCGTTTTGAAGCTTGATTCATGCCCTTTCATGAAAACATAACTCAATTTTGAAAATTCGCGACGAGCGACTGGTTTTGCCGTGCAGAGTCACATATGTGTTAAACTGTGTCAGTGAACTAGTGAACTAGATCTGGCTTTATTATTTATTATAGATTTGATAACAGTTAGACTGCATATGATAAGGTTTTGTGTAGTTGTCTTGTGCATTATTCTGTGTAGTGATTTTGTGACACAGTGATTAACCGAATGATAAACTGCATCACTGTGGTAAATCAACCAACTGGATCACAACTGTTCAACACACAACAAAGTGCATAGTGGTTAAAAAGTTTTGGCGCAAAAAACAGTGTCAAAGTGTCAAGTGTTACCACAGCTCCTAGACAGAGAACACACACAGAAACACAAAGAGTCTTTTTCAACATCAGTAGACCTTCTCAAGCAATCGCAACTACAAAACACACCCACACTCCTGCCCTCTCATCTGCTCTTAATATAACACACATACTGTATAAACACACACACACACACACAAACACTTTTCTCCTCTCATCTCCTCTTAATACCACTGTGTTTATACCATCTGAAGCATTCATTATTGTTAGAGAAAAATGGGGAACACACACACACACACACACACACACACACACACACAAACACAAAACAAACACAAGGTAAGACTAAACCACTAGGCTTCAAGGCCTAATATGTGCCGAGATGTGCTGAAGCCTACATCCTCTTTTCAAGTGTGTGTGTGTGTGTGTGTGTGTGCATGGTTGAACTCTCTTTGCTCAGTATTAGGTTGTGTGTGCACAGGTTGGGCCGGTGTTCAAGTGACAATAGAAACAGGTGTTTCACCATGTATCGCTGACTCAGGATCACACACATTCGGACACACACACACACGATCCACAGAGATGTTCCTTCTGCTGTCACCACATCTTGAGAAATATTCTACTGTATGTTATTCATTTACGGCACAATTTATGAGAACATAGTTGTAAAGAAGAAGAGAGAGAGCGCGCGAGCGAGGGAGAGAGGGAGAGGGATGTTGTTCTGTAGGGATTAAACTCACTGCCTCTTCCCTCTTCATCCGCACTTTACACTCCCAATTAATCCCCACAAAAGCATCACACCAACTAGACGATTTCATTTCATTCCCTTAGACACACACACACACACACAACGAGCAGAAAGGACTTAATCACTGTTCAGACACTCTGGTCCTCTCGGATGATGGGGTCGGACTCACTTAACTGGCTTTGGCCGGAGCTCCGTCCCACTCGGATCACTGCTCGTTCCCGCCATCTTTAGCCCCTCGAAATCCCACCTCACTCCGGCTTTACCCCCAAATTACCACCACACCCCCGGCCACACCCCCTTCTGTACCCGCCCTGCCCTGCCCCTCGGGTCACGGGGCGCAGGATGCCAACCTCACATACTCCTCCTCGTGCCCGGCTTCACATAATGTTTTGGAAATACACACACACACACACAGATAGAGAAAGGACAGTGCTTAATTCTGAACCTTATCTCAAAAGAAGGCTTTTATGTGGGCCTGATCTGGGTGTTTAGCGTTGCTGCGACGCTGCGACGCTGCGACACTGCGGTGGATCTGCCAAGGCTCCCAACAATCCCAGCAATTACATGCTTCCATTCACAACAAGACAATGGGATTAAGACGAGAGCTGCAACAACGTCTTCAACCGCTTTGATCTGTTCCGAATACACACATTACACACAATTTATTACGCGATTACACGTTTCACGCTGCTCTGCTCTCCTGGGACGCTACTCAGAAGATGACGCGTGAAGTCAAATCAATACAAGAACTTTCCGAACAACTTTTATAAACTTTTTGTACACTTTGCACTGGACGGGTCAAATGCAGAGGTCGCGTTTCATTGCGACACACTGCGTAACGGTTAGGGAGTTGGCCCTGTAATCCGAAGGTCGTTGGTTCAAGTACCGGACCGGTAAAGGTACCACTGAGGTACTCAAAAACAAGATGCTCCTCGTGTGCTGGCAAAAAGCTTCATGCATGGTTCAAATGAAGGAGGTCACGTTTTGTTTAAATGTCGGTTCACCATCAGACCAATGACGAAATCAAGAAAAACACGGCAAAGTTTTGGAAGTGCATTGCGTGAAAGGCACCTTCTTGTTGGTGGGACACAATCAGCTTTTAACGAAGACCAACAGAAAAGGGGGGAAAGCCCTCCTCCTCGTCCTCCTCCTCCTCCTCCCCGGCTGATTAAGGCAAAGCCTCTCTGGTCATCGTCCCTCCTCCAGTCCCACACTTTCAAGCGGCTAATCCCAAATATTCACTTTATTTTTCCGCCCAAATGTGCCTTTCTCAGCCATTACTCAGTGGGGGGGCAGGAGGAGCCGTATGTAGAGTATCGCTGGCAGCAGAATCCTCCCTCTTCGGGGCATTACAAGCTCTTATCTCCTGATAAACCACCCCTCGACCCCCCCGAGGTCACGTGACACCGCCCTCCACTTCCTGATGAAGACTAAAACCCCAAATCCAGGCCTTAGGGGTAGATAAGCGAATTAATCCCCCCCCCCCCCCCTTCCTTACCCCTCGGCTCTCGGACTCCCCTGCGTCCGGCGCCGTCGGACACAGATAATTATCCGTAAGCTTCATTGTCAGCCGGAAAAAAGAAACGGGATTTGGCAGTGCTAACGCTCCAGCTAACGCTAACGGAGAACGAGCGCTCGTCCCCGTTTTTTCCCCTCGTTTTGGCTTTTCCTCGATAACGCGCTTCGTTTGCTTCCCGTGTCCCGCGTCCTTGAGCAGCAACTCAACCGAAGGTAAAGCAAATAAAAGTGGGGAAGTGTGTATATCTAGAGAAAAGGGAACAGGGTTTCCATTACGCCGTGTGTTTTGTGGCTTAAATAAAGGTACAAATCCTTCCCTGCATCCATCCATCCATCCATTCCTTGGACTTAGTAAGTATCATGGTTATACACGAAATAATCTGTTGACGGCAGCTGTAGAATTAACACAATTTACTAATGTCAAGTTTTAAATTTCACGTTGATAAAGCTAATTTCAGCTGACATGCTAATGGGTTTTTCAATTTATTACGTTACCGACAGAGGAAATTATAATTTAATATTAACTATTAATTAAAAATACTTATTAATGATAATTAACAGTTGTTGCTGAGAGATATACATTAAAATATTTTGTTTTACTATAGTAGCTATAGTTACATACAAAATATATACTTAGTTGCATATATATATGTATATATTTGCAATTTTAGTTATTCCTGGTTTAAATTATTAAATGTGTATCCGATTTAAAACAATCTATTAAATAATAATCTATTAATTGTCTAGAAAGTCTAAAATAAAAGTAGAATATATGTATTTTATTTGTATCAGCCAATTTCCGCAAAATTCATTACTACCATGCAATTACCACACTAATTACCACAACTTTTCCGCAATCATTCTCGTTTCCCGCAAAACGTTGAGCCATACATCAGCGAACTCACTTCCTTTTTACGTTTAGAAGATATAGGAAATGTGTAAGAAAAACACCTCTCATTTACCTTCAAAAATAACCAAATGAGTAATGGTTAATAAAAATAATAGTGGTTTTGTTTCTTTTCATTTTAATTAGCCCGTTATCATTTTTAATTATTAAAATAAATAAATAAATCAAAATAAAGGTAGGCAAAATCGCAAATTTTTCCACAACTGACTTGACTTGCTCCTGCAACTTTATTGCAACAAAAACTCCTAAAACAACTTTTATCACAATTTTTGCTGCCGCAAACTTTTAGGCTGCAACATTCTCAAAAAAGGCCAGCGAATCCTGGAGGGACTGATATATGTATTCATCCCAAACTGAATTATGATGTACAGCGTATTTTGTAGCTGCTTCCTAATCACATGATCATCTCATCTTTATGTGGTGTGTTAACGGAATGTTTAGTTGATGATGTGAGAGTAAAAAGGAGAAAACATTTTTGCGAAATAAATTGAGCTTGACGACAGATTAACTGCATTTATTTCCGTGTTATTTCTGTGGCGGCTTTGAAAAAATGTAAAGGTTTGGTTATGACAGGGGATTGAATTGTTGTCTTTTATCCGGCCATCAAGAAGCTTTAATCTTTTCTCTTTCATCATCAAGAAGCCCTTTCACTCTCTCCTTTCTTCTTTTGTGCATTTTTCCCCCTCTGTCTTTGATTAAAATTGATTGCGATGCCACAGCCTCTTGGCAGGGGAAGGCCTTGTTTTGGTGAGTCTTTGTGAGTGGCTGTATATGAGTGTGTATGTACTTGTGGGTGTGTGGGTGTCTCACACACACACACACACACACACACAACTTGGCATGTGTCATTCATTTATTATTGATGGCTGCACAGCTGGCGTGGGTGCAGGACACACACACACACACACACTGCACCGGGTCACTGTTGTTCCAGTTGTCTCGAATCTGCATTTGGGAAAACAGTCAAATTCCCAGAATGCACAGGTGTGAAATCTGCATTCCGAACCGACTTCTAAAAACGACGGGACACACACCAAAAATCTCACACCAAAAATAATCCTGTCGTCCAATCCCAAGGCTCTGCAGACGTCAGACGTCTCGCTACAAACCAGAATCGAAATTTGAGCTGAGTACGTTCTCACGTACACGGAATTCAAGTAAAAATGTAATTATTACAACATAATAAGGTAGAGAAAATCCAAAAAAATCTGTGAAGGTGTTGAAGGTGTTAGGTGTAGATTTTTAGGGAGGACTTACGTTAATCAGTATGTTTTTAAAACGTTCTGCAGACGCTCGACTGAACTGAGATTTGGAAGTTTCCTGAACGATTTCTGAAATGTTTGTGGAAAGGGGACATTATTCTCCTGAAAGAGGTCATTGCCCACAGGGAATATCGACAACACCCACAAACACACACACACACACACACACAACACCCACAAACACACACACACACACACACACACAATGACCTCCATGACCTCTGAAACTCAAGAAGAAAACAAAGCTACATCTGTGAGGTTTCATGAAATATTAGTTTCATTACATCTTGTTATGTACTGTATACTACTACACTATATTTGATTGATTACACGATATACATAATTATCTGATGTATATCCAAAGTTCATGAGATTTAAAATTCTCACATACGTAGTTATACGAGTACAGCGTGCAGTGAAAAGGGGACATGAAGTGGCCATGAGGCTGTGCAATAAAATGTAAAAAGTTTTTTAAAAGCTGACGAAATAGAAGTACTGAAAGTATTTATTCTAAATAAGCATTACAGTATATATACATACAACTATAACAACAATATATACATATATATATATTTGGGGCAGTTGGTGGCGTAACGGTGGGGTTTTCGCCCCACGATCAGAAGCTCAGAACGTTTGTTGGGGAACCGCAGACTATCCCGGGGACTTACAGGTGCAAGGTGGGGACCAACTCGCTAACATACTACAGGGCACACACACTCTCATTCACACTCAAACTCACACCTCACTGGGCCAATTTAGAGTCTCCAATTAACCTATAGTGCATGCTTTTCCGGAAGAAATCCACGAGAACACGGGGAGAGCATGCAAACTCCACACAGAGACGGCCCTACCCGGGGATCAAACCCAAGACCTTCTCGGTGTGAGGCGGCCGCCCTTATTTAGACATATTAACAGACGTTAATCTAGACTCGACAGAAAATCTTTGTGTCCATAGCAGCCTCCGCATCTGGCAAATATGACACCCTCCCTCCTCATTAACGACCATCATTAATAATCAATCATATAATAGCTGATATTTTTCAAAACTCATTTCTTTATCACATATAATGTTGAATTTTTCTGCCTAAATTTCATCCTGCCGTTACAAATGCCCTCCTTAGTCCATCTCTCTCTGTCTCTGTCTCTCTCTGTCTTCAAAGCGTTTTGTTCCTCCCCTCCCCTACCAAATGCAAGTCACCGTGAAAAATGCGCTGCTCCAATATTTGCGCAGAAGTGGCTTGTGGGTAAGGCAGATAGCCTATCGCTGTTTGAGTTTGGCTTCCCATGCCCTCAATAGCCTGTTTAGTTTATTGATTGGTTTGGCAAGAAAACTGGGTCCCTTTAGCTCCAACCAAGGTCATTAGACACATGTCCCTCTCTCCCTCTCTCACTCTCACACTGCCAGTCACGCTTAATCACACACACACACACACACACACAGTGAGGGGATCGCATGTATGATCGTGGGAATCATGGGTCAGACATTGTTTGCTTGTTTGAATCAGTAAAACCACATGGAAAGTGTGTGTGTGTGTGTGTGTTGATGTGATATTTTTGGTCTGTATGCAGTGTTATACAAATGCACAACAGTAGCCCAGATATGTGACATATTTATGACCCTTGATCTCCCACACAGGTAGAAAAGCAAACCACAAAGTGTGTGTGTGTGTGTGTGTGTGTGTTTACGTGTGTGGCTCAAGTAGAGTTCAGTGGCTTTAGGGCAGCTAAATGATCAATGTCATTGACACTTGCCTCAGCAGAGCAGCCAATACACACACACACTCTCTCTCTCTCTCTCTCTCTCTCTGCACTGCCTACTGGAGTTGACCGGTACTACAGCGGTACTGCTGCAAGCTCAGCAAAAACGGGGCATGAAAACTGATCTCAGATCATTGTTGTGTTTTTATGTGGCAATAAATAACATTCAGGTGTTTATATCTGACCTCATAAACTGATCCTAGAACAGACCCATGAGGACTATTGTATTTTACAGATATTTTAAGATGAAAGTGAAGATTTTAATAGAGGAAAGAAGTTAAGAACATTGCTGTTGGGTTACCACACACACACACACACACACACACACTCACACACTCCTATGTTTGTTTTGAATGGGTGTGTTAAAGCATAAATCCATTTCTGAAGCACCTGCTGCTTTGAGATCTGTTATTAAAACAGAATGCATGCTGGGAAATCTGGTGAAAACAGTTTGTGTGTGTGATGTCATTGCTGCGTTATCACACACACACACACACACACACACATTTTTTCCAGAGCCATCTAATCCTCATATATACACACAGACATGCATGGAAGCACGGAGACATGCATACGCTCCACCATCCCCAACACACACACACACGTTTGTTCTTCTGTCTTTGTGAGGTTGTGAGTAGATGAGTGTAATCACCAGACGCAGCACAATCCCACTTTCCACCTTAATACTGAAACTCATAGCAGCGTTGCCTAACTAAAAGGTAACAGTTAAAATATATATAAACTGAAACTGCTCTTTATTTGTTTATTCATTTTGGCTTTGGAAATAAATATTTTTAAAAACACATATTGTGAGCTGTGAGTTTAATTTGAAAAGTAAAGACGGAGAGAGTGTGTGATGATGAAAGTAAGACAGAGAGATGGAGAGAGAAAGAAAGAGAAATAGAGAGAGAGGGCGATGGAGGGAGAAAGAGAGAGAGAGAGATAGGGACGTGTCCTTGTTCCTCTCTCCTTTGGCTAACCTCACTCCAGGCCAGTGTCCACCCGCATCGCCCCCAAACACACACACACAGACACACACACACACACACATACACACACATATACACACATATACACACATATACACACACACACACCTCTGCCAGGTATGTAGAGTTGTGCCAGGTTATGTGAAGTCACCTGTGTGTGTGTGTGTGTGTGTTCAGAAGCAGCAAAGCATTAAAAAAATAGCTCCAGTTTTCGTTCACAGCCAAACACTGCATTTCTCCTCTCACGTTTACACACACACACACACATTAACTCGACGTCCCACCGTTTCGTAAAAACAAGCAGACTCTCGTGAGAGGTGACAGATATGGCTGATGATTTAACCAAACAAATCCACTCCTGTATCGGCACAAACGACACTACACGTGAAGATGGTACCAGTAGATACAACAATGATAATAGAAAGGGTACTCAAATAGAAACTCTACGATACTGGCTGCAATACCACCTTTCTTTCTTTCTTTCTCCCTCCATCTCTTTCTCTTTCTCTCTCTCTCTCTCTTTGCCTCTTTCACTGTCTCTCCTTGTCTCCCTTTCTTTCATTCTCTCTTTGCTTCTCTGTTAAAAATCTTAATGTTGAGTGTGTTTCTCTTTCTTTATAAGACTGTTAACTAATAAATATAGTTAAATATAAATATAAGAATATAACTAATTAATAATGTTTAATTAACAGCAGCTGCATGTGTAATTCACATGATCACCATCAAAAGACCTGCACCTGCAACATGCAGGCTATGTTGCAGCTAAGTAACGGTAACATTTCTATTAGAGTACCCTTCTTTTTAGGGTACCGAGCCCAAAAAAAGAAGAAAACAAAAGAACATAAACCAGGAAGGAAAAACAGATTTTTGACTGTGATCCATTGTCTTTCTGTCGTGATTATGCGAACTAAACATGCAGGCAGCATCGTAGCTAAGTAGCCATAGCTTTTCCATTAGGGTACCCTTTCTATTAGGGTACTAAGCATCCCAAAGAGTGACTAAAATGTGGATCGACTGCTTGGATAAACTGAATGGAGAGGAAAACATTGTGCAAGATGAACGCATGTTTCCTGTCGTTCTGACGAAGCGCGAAGGCCGTTTCATTTTGGATTTTGCTGAAAAGTCCTTCTTAAATTTCCAGTATTTTTCTCTTTTTTGTTGGACATTATTATATAAACGGTGGAGCGGAGCCGGCTGTCTGGAGGCGGTATGCTAATTATACTCCTAATAGAGCAGCCACTCAGAGGAGGAGAAGTGGACTGATGGGTGAGCGCTAATGAGAGCCAAAGAATGGAGGACGGCACCGTGGAGTGGCGGAACAGAAGGACGAGAGAGGGGGACGAGTGCGCCGTGAGAGCACGGGAGTCTAGTGGACAGCGTTTAAACAAAAGGCTAGCCGCTAAGCGCTAGGCACAGGGTGCGCGGCCGACACGCTAGCGCCTGGCTCTCCAGCGCCGCGGCAGCAACGCTCCTGCCTCAATGGAGGTGCGATACCGACGCTCTCCTGCTGATTGGCTTTATGAGAGCAGCGATTTGGGGAAAATTAAAAGCAGGAAAAAAAACGGATTCGTGGCTTCCTGTGATCCGACCGACGAACGTCAAAGACTCGTTTAATTTCAGAAGTCCAAATACCGTATTAAACAATAATATTTTCCAGATTTACATTATTAATATTTTACCAGTATTATATTGTAATATTATTACAATATTTAAAGTGCAAAAAAAATTTAAAACATTAAATCTACAAGTAAACAAAAAAATAAACGAATGGTTAAAAAAATAAAAAAAATTCATTTTCTCTTTATTAAAGATGATTCAACCTACTTCACATTTAAACATGGTCACCTATATTTAGATTCATTCATTCGTTCATTTTCTGAACCACTTAATCCCAACTGGGGTCGCGGGGGGACCGGAGCCTACCCCGGGTACTTACGGGCGCAAGGTGGGGAACAACCCTGGGCAGGCAGCAACACACCGCAGGGCACACACACTCACACACACACACTCACACCTTACGGGGCCAATTTAGAGTCACCAATTAATCTATAGTGCATGCTTTTGGAGAGTATGCAAACTCCACACGGAGAGGCCTAGGGCCGACCCGGGATTCAACCCAGGACCTTCTTGGTGTGAGGCGGCAGCGCTAACCACTGCGCCACCGTGCCGCCCTGTATTTAGAATATGAAATGAACGCATATTTTTTGCTTAAAATTATATATTTAAATTTATCTTAATTTTTGCTTATTTTATAAAAGCTGTATGCGACAAATACTCAACTTTTATTTTTTATCAATCAAAAAACTAAACAAGCAAAAGTCACTTTTAATGTACAAATATGACTGTTGACAAAAATAAAATATTTGGAAATAAATTAAATGTGATTATTATTAAAATAAAAAATAAATAACTTTATAAACGTTACATTTAAACCATATTTAAGAGACTTAACATGTCTGTTGATATGTAGTGCAGAAATTGCGTGATCACAGACATCAATAAATTCAGGAAATTTTAACCAAAATCCATGTTTTGAGAGTTGAGAACTGTGTTTGTGTGTGTGTTTGTGTGTGTGTTTGTGTGTGTGTGTGTGTGTGTGTGTGCGTGTGTGTGTGTGTGATCAGTAAGACAGTGGTGTTTACTGTGTATCTGGGAGCTACTGTATGTAAATGCAGCCAAAGGTGTTTATGAATAAAGCGGAGCGGACAGCGCCAACGGAGAGGTCAGTGTGTCTTCTACTGACCCAAATTAAACCTGCCTCCTCCTCACACACACACGCAACACACACACAACACACACACACTCTACACAGAAAAACAAACCCTCAAACCAGATATATATACTATTGCAGCCCATTACAACACTGGAAGGAGAGGAGGGAGGAGGAGAGATGCAAAGAAAGAGGGAGAAGTGAAGATGGAGAGAGAGGAGAGAGAGAGAGAGAGAGAGAGAGAGAGAGAGAGAGAGAGAAAGAGAGACAGAGAGAGAGAGAGAGAGAGAGAGAG
>JAVGVS010000806.1:0-60000 GCA_032718565.1 Distichodus sexfasciatus
TTTGTTTTTCTTGCTCATCAGATTGGACAGGTTTGTTCTAACCCCTTTCTTCTCTCCTTCATCTGAGATTTAGTAACACTTGTGTTCAATTAAAAACCAAGATGTCCATTTTTCCATGTTTTCCCCCAATTTTTATTTGAGTGCAAGATGGGAAAATGGACATTTGTTTTATGTCAAATATTGAACGTACTTTTGGGCTTTTGGTTTTAATTTGAGAAACAAATGAGCGAATGATGCACAGATTCACATGCTTTGTCGCATGCATCAGAATCTCCGAGACCATTACGAGGTCAGGCAATAAAGATATGCTTTAAAGCGAAAAAAAAACCCACCTCGCCACTTGCTTCCTAAAACTGAGCAGGTAACTCCAGCGTTCCCTCGACCGAGCTTTAAAACGTCAACTAAGAAGAGAGTTGCCGATAAAAGCATGCATCAGACACGTGAGAGAGAGAGAAATAAAAGCTAACAATAAAGCACTTATTTTTGGAAGAGATTTTTTTTTGTCCTCGTCATCACGTCACCAGCAAAACAGAACAAACCCAACAGTCCGGATCAAAACCTTTTAATCACCGAAACCTCCTGAGATAGAGAGGAGGTCCAACTCGCTCCGCTCCAAGATGGGGATCAACACCGGCTACTCAACTTTCTGAGGAAGTTTTGCACCGAACGACTGCTGGTTTGGAACGAAGGAAATCAACGTGAACGGTAGTGAAAGTGAGTTAATGCAGGACTGAGAGAAGACTCTGCTTGTGAGAGACGGGGGTGGAGGTGTTGTTGAAGGCAACTGTGATTCGAGAAAAACGGATTCCGTTGAGAGAAAAAGCTGATTGTTCTGCATCGTCCTCTTCCAACGCGCCCGTGTTCCGAATCTACCTGAGACGTGCAGTTTCGTCCTGTTTTCATCTCCGGCGTTTTTACATCTCCCGACATTCAGGTTTTTGTTTTGGGCGCAGGTCTGAAAACCTCAGCTATCGTTTCTACCAGCAGAAGCACGATCGATACCCCTTTACAGGTTTAAGGAACAAAATACAAACTAAATCCTGAATCCTTACATCATCCAAAACAACTCCACTTATCATTACCATCATCAACAATATTCCCGACTACGACGATGAGGAAGGCTGCAGGGTCGGAAACTACTGGTTAATCAGCCACACTCCCTTGGCTGGAAGACTAGTCTCCCTTTAGAAAAGTCACCAAAAATTAAAAAATAAAGTGGGATTCTGTCATCGTAGAAGCCAAGATGCGACAAACTGATAGTCTGAGGTAAATTCCACACATCCTAAAGAGGAGACCAAACGTACAAACGCACAAAGCAAACACGTCCGGACCACTCTCGAGAGAAAACTGCGTTTTTTAAAATAAATCCTCCCTCTCCACCACCCGCTACTAAACCAGTCCTCAACTCTACTCTCCTACAGACAAGCAGGATATAGATATATATAGAGATATAAATATAAATATAGAGCTAATACTGGTTATAAACACAACACGTACAGAGGATTCACACGACACGGGGAGAGAAGAAAATAAACAGCGGAAAGGAAAAATAATAATAATAAAGAATATGTAAAATGTGACAGGGCTCGTTAAACGTGAAGGGTCGTCAAGCACTGGGTCGGGGTGTGAAAGTTCCGGAAGGCCGGCCGGCCGGCCGGTCAGTAAGTGGAGTTTTGGGGGGTTTTAGGGTAGGGTTTGTGGGATCTGTCGTTTTTTTAGGAGGTTCGGGGTTGCTGGGATTTTTTGGGTAGGGTTTTGGAGATGGGTAGATTTTTGGGTGGAGTATTTGGGGTCTGGATGGGGTTTTTGGAATCAGGGTGAAGTTTCCTGGGTGGGGTAGTTTGGGGTTTTTGGAGAATCAAGGTGGAGTTGGGGGTTCGGGGTGGGGTAGTTTGGAGTTTTAGGGTGGAGTGGTTTGGGGTTGTTGTGGGGGGGGGTTGAAATCTATCATTTTTTGGGGTGGGTTTTGGGGTAGGGTAGAGTTTGGGGTTTTGGGTCAGGTTGGAGTTGTTAAGGGCCGGGGTGGTTTGGCTTCTAGACCGTGGCGTTGGTGGTCTCACTGAAGCTCTGCATCTCGCGGTGGAAGTGCTGCGTGGGTTCACTCAGCACCAGGCTGCCGTCCAGCGAGGGATGCCAGACGCGGCCGAGGCCCAGAGAAACCTCCTTCACCAGGTTGTGCACCGGGTCGCCCTCACCGAACACCGACTGGTCAGGGTCGAAGTCAATGCTCTCCTCCGACACAGCCAGAACCCTCAGGTTGGAGCCGCGCAGCCGGGAGATGGCCACCAGGTTGTGGGACCAAACCGTGTAGCCTGCAGGAAGACGACAGATGGTGGTAAGGGTTTACAAGCAATAATGGAGTTTAAAGACCCATTTTAAAAAGGCTCACACTTGTTTTACATTTACAGCATTTAGCAGACCAGAGCGACTTCCCTCTCCTAATTACAGGAACACCAAAGGTCTCATTGGAGCAACTTGGAGATAAGGGTCTTGCTCAGGGGCCTAGTGGTGGTTGTGCTGGAGGTAGGGCTTGTACCCACAACCTCTTGGTCCAGAGGCAAGTGTCCTAACCACTAGACTGCTGATCACAGGGCCAACTCCCTAAACTGTCCCCCATGTGTAGGTTGAAAAATATACAAGGAATTTGCTTACAGTCATTACCGTCTCTCGAGAACAAATGAGGGATTAGTGAAATCTTCCCCTTTATTACAGATAAAACAAAAATATTTTAGCTGAAACTAACCTTAACAGCATTCAACTCGCAATACAGCTATTTACTGAGATTTTCAGCGTTTATTCCGGAATGCGCGTCCAGCGCTTTGTGACGCGGATCCGAGTGGCGTGTGTGGGGGACCGTGGGAAATGTAGTTTTCTCCCAAAAGCTTCAGTATTTCTTTATTTTCAATCAATCAGGGTTTTTTTTTTAAATTAATATCAAAAATAGTCTGCATTCTGATGGATACCAAACGGAAACGAAAGTGTTTCCTCCTGGCACTAACCTTATTTTTCTTTATAGTACTAAACCATAGAATGCATAATAAAAACTAAAAAAAAGCCAATACAACAGACACTGTTCTTTCTATTTCCAGTAGTTATATCTAGTTTCAGCATTTGTGTACTACATAAAGATACAACAACAAAAAATTCTACAGGCACAGGCAAATGTGCTTATTTTAAGACTGTGTCAGCATTTACGCATCAAACTGTGACAAATCTGAGTAGTGCAGGATGTCCTGAACGCCACAACATAAAGTACGTATGACTAACTTCTACTCACACACTAGAATAAGCCTAAAAACAAAGGGAAAGAAAAACCCACCAAATTCTCTCAGAACTGTAAGGGTTCATTTTGATTTTTAAAAAAGTAATAAAAACCAACTGGCTGTACATTTTCAGAAGTCTTTTTCTGTTTTTTGAAAAAGAATTCCTCCAATTATTCAATTAATCGATGGGAAAAAAAATCAATAGAATACTTGATTACAAAAAGAACTGATAGATGCAGCTCTTACTTAAATATTGTTTTCCTAACCACACCCATATGAATATGCTAAATTTATTTATTATTAAAACTGAAAAATAATTTGTTTAAACACAGTTGTGTAATTTAGTGACGGTCCCTACTCCTGTGACGCTAAAACCATCAGGAACACAGAGACTGTGAGTGAGAGCTGGTGTTGTTAAAGAAATTAAACGGTATAATGCTGTGATTTGCTTTTGGGGTTGTAGTGTGTTGCGCTGCTTGTTCTGCTTATTGTCATATCAATATGTAGGAATCAGTGGTAATGTTCAACAATGAACCAGCTTTACCGCTGTGCCACTTGCCATGCAGAACGTGCACGCATACACAGAAACAGATTTTACAACGAAACGTATGGGATCTGTGCATCCCTAGTTCTAATACAGATATTATGGATGCATAAATAAGAGTATATACACTATGAGACTGATTAATATACAATACTTTATAAATATACATGTAGAAGAGAATGTTTAGGAACCACTTGTTTAAATGTAGAATAAGACTGTCATTGTGTTCTGTGCAATCACTCATTTAACCAGAGAAAATTGACCCTATACCCGTCGGAAATCTGAATCACAAAACCAAGACAAAATTAACCACATGCCATAAACACGTAATGAAAGCTGGAAGACTTTACACAGCTAATTCCATCTTTACGCCTTTTAACTAAAATGAAACTGACCGTGGACGACGAGAACAGCAAGGCGAACGCAGCGCCAGGCCAGCAGCACCAGCGGGTCCTCGTTGCGGTTGAGGCTGAGGTCTGGGAAGCCGGCATCCTCCCTCACCAAGACCAGGTGCGTGAGGGTCTTGTGGTACTGCTGCGAGACGAGCTCCAGCACGCGGTCGCTCAGAGGCGCGCCGTAGTTCTCCAGGTGCAGGCGCTCCAGAGGCAGGCTGGGCTTGAGGGCGAGCAACAGGTCCTCACCTCGCACATCCAGCGCCATCAAGTAGACACGCAGGCCGGCACTGCGCCGCACCAGTGCTCCCAGGTCGGCCTCGGAGGCGACGTCCGGCGGCCCGGCGTCCAGGGCGGCGCCGTTGAGCAGCAGCGAAAGGCGGCGCAGGGGGGTGCGGTCTGCGGCAGACAAGAGTCGGCACATCTCGGGGGTGAAGTCGCAGTAGTCGAGGGCCAGGGAGCACAGGTTGGACAGGCGCTGCAGCTCAGTGCAGGACACCAAGCCGGGCAACTGCTCGTCCAGCAGGCTGAGGTGCTCCAGCGTCCGGGCGCTGGCGTTGGACAGGGCAGACAGCGAGTGCGGCGTCGCCACACCCAGCAGGAAGCTACACGACAACCACCTCAAACTCCGACTGTTACACAGCACCTCCTCAAACAGCTGCTGCAGCCTGAAAGTGGAGAGAGAAAGAGCGAGTGCAAGACATGGAATGCAAGAGAAAGCAAGCGAGACAGCGAGAAAGCAAGAGGAAATAGTGAGAGAGTGAGCGAGAAAGTAGGAGCAAGTGAAAGCAAAAGAGAAAGCAAGTGATAGCAAGAGCAATAGAGAGAACAAAGGAAGAACAAACAAGCACAAGAGGGAGAGAAAGCAAGAGAGCATACACAAGACAGCGCCAGAGGGACAGAGATAGCGTGCAAGAGCGACAGAGAGAGTGTGCGAGAAAGAAAGTGTGCGCGAGAGGGACACAGAGAGAGACAGTGCGAAAGGGACAGAGAGAGCACACGCGAAAGAGAGTGCGAAAGTGACAGAGAAAGCAAGAGAGAGAGAGATTAAGAGATGGGGCGAGAACAAGACAGAAGATTTCAATTCATACTTGTTTTTACTTTTGTTACAAAACTAATACTTAAACCTTAAACCAGTTTCTCTTTTTTTGTTGTTGAGTGATTTAAACTGAAATTTAAATGGCAGTTCAGTCACGCATTACTGTAAACGTCTTGTGGCATCAAAACTCACTCTTTAATTTTCTTGCCCCCTTGGTCGACCTGGCTGACGTAGGAACTGTCCAAAATGCTGTCGTCCTGAAGAACGCACGTGTCTCCGTACAAACTCAACCTCTCCAGATTCCTGTCCAGAGGAACATGTCACAATGCTGTTTGAGTCATGAACGTGCACAGTCTGCAAACGACAGTTTTCAAATCCAATTTACTGATAACAAGCCGTGCAGGTGTCTATACCTATATAAACAAACCAAAATGGAGAATATTGTTCACATCATCCATAAATAAGTTTCTAAAGTTAAATAATGCCGCAGATTCCTGAAAGTGCCCCTCAGGGAGATTGGTGAACAGAGCTTCAGGAATTCTCAGGAACACACTATTCAACTCTTTGTGCGTTCCCCCACACACACTCGTCTATTGTCTAAAAACAGGAGAAACACAACTGCTGAGAGATTCTAACAATTACCAGCTACAGTCAGAGGCCCGCATTCCCTACAGAGCAGCTAAAAATGTCAAACCGAAATGATTTAAAACTTCTAAAACAAATGAGTCCACAGCAGAGGCATCACTTTAGAGTTTTAACTAGCAACAGGTCTTCAAGTGAGCCAGAATGTGGCCAGTCAGGTCTACTGTAATATGTACATGTACAGTCACTGTGAAGTATAAATAAGAACATTTTCTATATTTTACGTACGCATTTTATTCTTACTCTTTAGTTTTTAAATCACAAGTTTTAACGTGACCTGCTAAATTCTGGGTACATTTCACTACATATTGTACTTGTAGAACTATGCATGTGACAAAGAATCTTCAATGAGCTCTAATTGTCATTTTAAACTATACGACTAGGGAGTTTACTCTAATAAACGGTTCCAATTTTAAATCATCAAATCTCCCCAAAACGTATTTATTAAAACAAAGTTTGCGGTAAACTTACGGTAAAATTTGTGGCAAACAGAAAGACACAATATGCTGCCACTAGTCACAAACTTGCTGCAGTGTTCTGGCAACAATGACAAATTGCCACTAGTAGTAAATTAATGTGCCAGTGATTTGTCAAAACAATTTGCCAGTAATGTCAAATTTGCCAGGTACGCAAGTTTTCCATAAAGTTTGCACCACAAGTCTGCCACATACCTAATTGGCATGTGAAAATATGACCGTGTTGCAAGTTTGGGGCAACAATGTCACAGGTTAACGCCAACTGTTGGCCAGAAGCCTCAATTTTTTAGGTTTGCACTAACCAGGCAGGGGGTTAAAAGTTGGCATACCTAGCCTTAAGCCACAAGTTTACTAGCCAATCCAGAAACGGGACACGAGCAGCAGCAGCTTCTCCAGGTCTTAGCGCCCGGGACCGTTAGGCCCCAAAGCGACGCCCCTTGCTAGCAGCACAGCTAACACGGAGCTCCAACGCAAACGTGATTAATGAGAAAACAGGAAACCGGTAAGCTCACCGGTTGTTCCGCAGTCCGCCGAGCACGCACAGCACCTGCTCCAGGTATGTGGCCATGGCGTCGGTCCAGCGCTCGGGCAGCCCCGGCTCGCCGTCCACCGCCTCCGGAGCGGGACTCAGGCAGCAGCCGTCGACGGGCGCGAACTCCAGCCGCAGCTCCCGCACGAACGAGCCGAACTTGCGCATGAGAAACTCAAGCTTGGGGCCGTGCTCAGGCCCGGAGCCTCCACCGTCAGCGCCGCCGCCCAGCCGCAGCGCCAACCGCGTCCACAGCGCCGGATAGAAGGCGCATTCTCGCCAGCGCCAGCACACGGCCGAGGCCCGCAGCTTGTCCCGGTCCGAGAGGAACGAGAAGATGTGGACGATGATCTCGCTCGGTAACGCCAAGGCTCCGACTGCGCCGCACAGAGCCATGGCCAAGCCGCTTCTAAACGACTATGTTGCGGTTGTGGGGGGAGAAAAGAAGGAGGGGAAAAGCGGATAAGCACCGTCTCCTCTCAGGCCCCACGGCCGCCGCGCAGCTGCGATCAAAACAAATAGCAGCTAGCAGATTTGCTTTCAATACTACCGGATTATACCAGGAAGAATGGGAGGGGGGGGCAACCGGGCAAATAAAGAAAATACTCGATCTTGGTCTCTCTTGGCTACAAACAAACACGAAAACTGGCATCTCATCGTCCTAAGTCATACCACTGTTTTTGTTCAAATGAGAGAAAATGTGGCCACGATATTTGATTTTATTTCCTGCAGTTTGACTGAGGCGTTGGGGTGATGGTTTCACCCGCGGTGGTGCTATTTTTGCCATACCGCAAACGACCACTAGAGGACAGAGAGTCAGAACCGTTACAGCGCAAGAAATGTTAAAGGGCTAAATTCAAATATCAGTGTCAAAGTAAACTTAATTGTCATTCATATAAGTGCGTGGTTATTTGTCATTGTGAGGACACCACAGCACAGCACACAGTGCACCACAACCAAATGTAAGCTCTGCATTTGACAGATCCTTGGAGCGGTAGGTAGCGCCCAGGGAGTAGTGCTTGGGGACGGTACCTTGTTCATGAGTACCTCAGTTTGACCCTTTACCGTTCCAGGACTTGAATTTATGGTGAATCCTCAAAAAATGGGTGGACAAACAAAAACCCATAGACTGTGACAAACTAATAAAGCAACACTATGCCAAACCGAATTGCGGACATTTTGAAATGAAAGATCAAACTATTCTTCTCATCTCTACTATATACAGTGTTGGGGAGTAACGGAATACATGTACCGGCGTTACGTATTTAGAATACAAAGTATTCCGTTAGAGTTACCGTTTAAAAAGGTGGTAATTAGAATACAGTTACTTTGTTGAAATAAATGGATTACACGGCGGTCTATTCCTGTTTCATATGTTACGCTATCCCCTCTCTATCCCCTCTCTAATTTTGGTAATTCCACGCATTGCCGGAAACCCAAACAAAACACGCAATAAGAGGCTCTAATGTAAACGTCCTGTTAATGTTGGTGGCGTCAGTTACACAATGGACCCGGAGCCAGCACAACAGAACCAGCAGTGCCCGGGCAGGAATGCATTTCTTACTCGGAAATACTCGGTGTTTGCTCCTCTACAGTAAATATATTGTGTATTCATGGAGATTTGGGCTTAACAGCCAATTGGTAGAGAAAAACAAACAAGAATTTGCAGGATGTGATTGCTACATTTATGTAGTTGTAAAAAGCATGACAATATATTAAGTAATCCAAAGTATTCAGAAAACGTTACTCACATTGAGTAACTTAACGGAATACGTTACAAACTACATTTTGGGGCATGTATTCTGTAATCTGTAGTGGAATACATTTTAAAAGTAACCTTCCCAACACTGACTATATATATGGAGAGAGAGAGAGAGAGAGAGAGAGAGACGCGACAACGTGGCTCCAGTTTCTACAGTACAAAGAATAAGACACATAGAGTAAGCAATGTATGTATGTATTCATATATATATATATATATATATATATATATATATATATATATATATATTATATATATATATATATATACACACACACACACACACACACACACACACACACACACACACACACACACACTATAAAGTAGAAGTAGAAAAAAGTCAAAGTTACATGCGATATTCTAACTACACTTTTGGTCCTGGAATCTTTTTTGCATTGAATGTGCATATTATCTGTGGCTGTTGAGTGTGAAAATGCACAGGTAAATATTGATACTGTAAATATTCAGTACTATTCCAACGCTGTTTATTAAGGAACCGAAACCCTCGCGGCTCCGGCTCAGTGGAACTGGGCGGGGTTTCTATGAGTGGGCGGGGTTTCTGTGACGATTAAGCAGGAGGTTGTCGAGTCAGGGCTGAGCGGTTTGTGTTTGCAGCAACAGCAGCAGGAGCCGGAGTAAGAGAAGATGGCGGATCTGACGCTGTTCCTTACTAACAGCAGCGTGTCTGTGGGACAAACTATGGAGGCGGAGAAGGTACAGCATCACTATCGTCTCTACTCAACACTACTGACTGTTTGCTGTGCCTAACTGTTCAACTCAGTCCGCGTTTTAACCTCATGACAGGAAGTTGTAGCCTCGATTAGCTGTGGAGCTAACCTGCTAGCCGCGACCGTCATCCCGGAAGTAGCGCGATAAATAACTTTAAGTGTGTTTTTGCTTAATTATGCTGATTTATGTTATGATGTCAGATATGTTGGTTATTTATTTAATTTTAAATCTGTAAACAAGCTTTATAATTTAGTCCAGACCATATTGTAACGCACGCACGTACTGTTTCAGGGACAGTTTCCTTGAGAGCAACTTGGGGTTAAGGGTCATGCTCAAGAACCCAGTGGTGGTAGTGCTGGAGGTAGGATTTGAACCCACAACCTCTTGGTTCAGAGGTCAGTGTCCTAACTACTAGACGACGACCACCACCACCACCACCACCACTGCACTTCATTATCAGAACCACTTAATCCCAGTCAGGGTTGCAGGGACCTGAGCCTATGACTATGGGCAGACCACTCACATACACACCTAGGAGGCAATTTAGAGTCAGCAGTTAACCTAAACTGTGTGTTTTTGGACTGTGGGCAGGAACCGGAGCACCTGGGAAAAAAAAACACCACTACAGGGAGAGCACTTTTTGAAAAACCACCAAAAATCTTTAAACAGTACATTTTTACATTAGTCCTGGAAATTGAGATCCAGGTCTGTTTTATACCTTTTTAACAAATGGCTGTATTTGGAAAAAAAGATAATCCTAGACTGACATGTCTGCACACAATATTTTAAAATATATTATTAAAACACAGATTTATGTGGACTCCATGTGGACATCATCATGAAACCAACTGGGATTGGACCCTATGGACGTCTACTGACTTAGCAGCACAATACTGAACTAATTTCAGCTTAATGTTGCTGAGAGGGTCCTGCAAGTGGCCCATCAACAACCCGGGATTCGAAATGTCCCTTGGACTATTTTTGTATCTTTGCTTCTTTAAATAACTAACAACTCATCTTGAACTATTGCTGTTGTACATTAATGTTCGTGCACCCGGTCGCCCAGAGGAGGATGGGGTCCCCCTCCGAGTCTTGGTTCCTCTCAAGGTTTCTTCCTATTAGAGGGAGTTTTTCCTTGCCTCAGGCTTGCTTGTTGGGGGGTTTAGGCCGGTTATATGTAAAGTGCTTTGTGACAATGACTGTTGTTAAGAGCGCTATATAAATAAATTTGAATTGAATTGAATTGAATGTATAAAAGCTTAGGCATGGGACTTCTGAGCATTCTCTTGGTATCAAGCAGCAAATAGTTGATATTGCCCGTCCTGCCATGATAATCCTGTGATGACGACAATATACTGTATATACACTACTGTGATGATGATCTATAACCACTATTGTGATGACAATTATATACACACACACACACACACACAGAGCAAGTGTCATGATGAGGTGATGGTGATGTTTGTCATGTTGCTCCAGAGTTCAAGTGTTGTGAAGGAGTTCGAGAATGTGGAGCTTGGAGATTTGGGCAAAAAGCAGAAAGTTCCGCGCAGAACCATCTACTTTGCCAGCGGTGAGACGATGGAGGAGTACAGCACTGATGAGGAGGAGGAGGAAGAGCAGGAGGCGAGAGAGAAACAGAAGACCATGAGCACCATCGATCCTGTGGGTTTGGGTTTAATTCTCTAATCTGGAGGCTGTTTTTTCTTGTAGTCATAAAGTCATAAACTTTACTGTTAAGGGCAAAAGCTAAATAATAGTTTATTAATTATAATCGAGGTAAAATGTTTGATTAATGGTGATGTTGATTGGAGGTGGTATGGTCCAGCCCTGTCCTACTCCTGCTGATTGGTGACTTGTTGCTTGGTTTGTCTGCAGTCCAAACTGACCTGGGGCCCATATTTCTGGTTCCACATGTGGAGAGTGGCAACGTCCACCATATCAGGTATAATTATGATTTCTACTCTCATAAATTAGTTTACATCTCCTTCCTTCTTGTTTTGTCTGAATCACCTTCCACTAACTTCTGGTTGCTTACCTTTTTCCTGGTTTTATAGTTGATGTAAAGCACTTTGGCCTGCACTGTTATATATGTTTGGTGATTTTATGCATAAAGATGATCATATTGTATTTCTCTATATTAGAGGCCGTTTACGCAAAGTATCAAAAGCAAAGTTGATTTACATAAACAAAGATTGTAAATGAACAAAAATAATCATTGTTTGGTCATGTCTTACTTTCAGTCTGTGACTATCTTGGAGAGAAAATGGCCTCGCTTCTCGGCATCACTTCCCCAAAATATCAGTATGCAATTGATGAATACTACAGGATGAAGAAGGAGGTAAGCAGACATATCAGTTTTTAGCAGAATTCTACAGCTGGGCAATATGGTCAAAATATCTTTTATTTTATTTAATCTTTTATTTATCTGTAGTGAAAGATATTTGTCGCAATGTCAAATTGAACAATCTTGTTACTGATCATTGTTGACCTCACATGGAGTACATAGGCTCATTATAGCCTTTTAAATGTATTATCAGAATCAAATTTAACACACCATTAGAGCTGAAACGATTATTCGAATAACTCGAATAATTCGATTACAAAAAATGGTCGAGGCAGATTTTCTAGAATCGAAGCTTCGTTTAAGTCGTTTAAATCGCTACAGCATACGCCGCCTGTGTTTCACACAGACGTAGATTAATGACGCGCAATATTTTCAGCGGCGCGATCAAGGTGAGAATAGATCCCTCTGTATGTGAACGTATTTGTGCGATATTCCGTGCACAAAACCAGAAGTAAATGCATAAACGTATAAATGACATATTTTGTGATGTAAACACGCACGCTAGAACGCTCCTTTTCCGTCAAAATGTCCCCTTTATTACACACAAAACGCATATTTTAGCTGATAAATAACCACAACAACCAGCGTTCCACTCACAATACAGCCATTAGTTAAGATTTTCCCATGTTCCCCCCCCCCTTAGTTCGTTCCGGAACGCGCTGCACCCTTTATTGTGACGCGGCTCCGAGGCGTGCGCAGGGGATTGTGGGAAATGCAATTCTCTTCCAGAAAGGCCAAAAGCAACTCATTTTATTGGCCAAATTGGTTCAAAATGACCCTTGCTTCTTCATTTTCAATCGAATACAACAACATAAAGCGTATATGACTAACTTCTACTCACACTACAATAAGCCTAATAACAACTGTATTGTCATTTTTATTTACATTTTTTATCCGATTACTCGATTAATCGATAAAATAATCGATAGATTACTCGATTACAAAAATAGTCATTTGTTGCTATTACACACCATTAATAATAGTCTTGCATCAGAACCATTTCTCTTGAGGATGTTGTCTTTTTATCTCTTTAAAAGATCTCGTTAAAAATTGTTGAGAATTGACGTTGAAATTATATCAAAAACAGGACACAGCATCAAAAGATCATCATTAAATTAATTCAATTTAAATGGTTCTGATATAAAAAAGCAGTAAAGGCAAACAGAGTTTTTTTGCCGATGGGAGTCACCTAATACCATGCTACTCTAATAATTAAACATATTTTAAATCTATTGTTAACCAATTTAATGCCTTTTAATGCATTTTCTTAGTCTATTTTAAAACAAGCAACTAATTGATTAATCTGACTAATAAATTAATAAAATTATTGTTAATTGCATCCCTAATCCCAAGGCCTTCATGGTATTTCCTTCATTTATTTTAATAATAAATTTAGCATATACTGTACATATGGGTGTGTAATTATTACGTTGTTTTAGTTAGGGATACAGTATTTAAATGAAGTATTTCCTTAAGCATAACAGAATAATCCGCCTCCTCCTCACAGAGAAACACACAATTTATTCATTAAAAACTGGTATCGGATCGGTCCATACCCAAAGCACAAGTATCGGCATCCGAACCGAAAAATTTGGATCGGTGCATCCCTAATATTCAACCCAGGCTTGAACCAGATGAACTCAGATTTCTCTCTTGTACCCTCGTCAGGAGGACGAAGAGGAAGAGGAGAACCGTCTGTCTGAAGAAGCTCAGCGTCGCTTCGAGGAGCAGCACGTCCCGGAGAGCCAGCAGCCCACCATGGAGCAGCCGGAATCCTCCGCCTCCTTCGTCAACGTCACCTTCGAGCTGGAGCAGGAGTCACACGGCACTCCGGATTCCAGCAAAGTGCCTCCTCCGCTGCCGTCCTGAAGCACTCGCAGGTTTCCCGACAACCTTGGCGCTCGCCCTCAATCTCCAAACCTAGGGCTGACCTACAGCACGTCATAACACATATTAATACTGTAATATTTAATTAATCCAGGAAGAGAAATTGTTCCCTCTGTAATTCATTTATACATTTCACGGGTGCTCCTTCATAATTCATAAGCAGAGGCAACAAACTGCAGCTGCTGTCTCATGTTTGGGGCCTTATAGAACTTTCAGCTCAGAACAAGTTCATTTCCTTAAAACAAAAAATCTACATTCAGACTTTCATCTTGTATTTCTGCAAATGGTTCATTACAATAAGCAAATGTGTTGGTTTATGTGGCGACGTGTGGTAATGTAAACGATACCAATCAATTTTGCCGTTGTTTGGGAGAAAACATGAGAATGAGCTCAGAAGCAGCTTCACTCGGTGACTGTCTCAATCTCTAATAATGATCTAATAATGATCTAATAATAATAATGATCTAATAATAATCTGATTGTCGTGTTAACAAACTGCATTCATTTACTTCAGTGTAAAAACAATTTATGCAATTTCAACTTTAGTTTTTAGTGTTAAAACCGCAACTATGGTTAAGGGTAAAAATTAAAATAACTACATATTGTGGTTTGGTACCACTTTACAATAAGTCTTCCCTTATAAAGGATTATAAATGATGTCTAATCACCTTAGTAATGAGGCTGTGGACAGTTTGTCATTAATAATCAGTGATAATCTAGTTATAACAGATATTTTGATGTAAGCCCTTAAGACAGACCTTGCCAAATAGTGAGCCTGCATTAAGTTATACCAGTTCACATACATAGATGCAGAATCACTATTTTGCAACAGCAAGATGTAACAGTTGTGATACGTTGATGCAGGAGCACTATTTGGCGAGATTGATTATTGCTCAGCTTCTCTCATCTTGTCTCAGGCAGAATGTTAGTCAACTTCATCAGCCATTTGTTAACATGTTAATACCATTTAAACATCACTAGAATTACTAGTGATTCTACTACTAATGAGTTACTAGATATCAGTTACCAATCTTGCTGTCTGACTTGATGATTCCTCCGTCCATCCTGATGTTTCATGACACTTTTTTTATCACTAATTATTGATGAGGTCCTAGACTTAAGATAAAACGATGAAATAATTAGTATATAGTTTGAATTTACTTGAAACTAAGTCAAATGTAAGTCAAATTTTTGTTGAAACAGATGGACATTTTTTGAGTGTGGTGTATTAAGACATTCACTCGTAGTCGTAGTTACAACTTTTCATTTCTGTGAACCAATGAAAAAAACCTAAGTAACACTGAAACCTCATAAAAGTTGAAATTGCGCTATTGTGTGTGTTGAAGTAAATGAAATGACTATGTTAACATGACTAATTTATAGTGTATGTTACTGGTTTGAAGATTTGCAGTGGAAAAATTGTGCACTTTTTATCTGGACTTGACCAGTTTCTACAAAGGAGGGAGTTTTCTCTCCAGTTGTCCTTTTCCTGATTGTAGGTGTGGCGTTGCTATATACAGCGTCTGTACACAATTGATAAAATGAAGGGAAGTTGAAATGCTTTAACCTTTTTACATGTATGAAAACAAAAAAAAAACAGACCTCTTTGGAAAAAAAGCAGTATAATTTATTTATGTACAGGTCCTTTAAAACACTACTCTTTTATATGATTTAGGTGAAAACGTTGTTTTATATTGACTTCATTAAAGTTGACGGATTGACTCTTTGTCTCTTCTCACAGCCTTTTTGTATGGTCTGTAAGTTTGATTTGGAGGTGAAGAGGGTCATGTGTCGTCTAGCTCGGGGCCGGCGCTCTCGCCGTCGCTGCTAACCAGCACTTCCCGGTTCTCGTAGGTCCAGAAGCCATTGAGGTCGATGAGGATGCTGGTGACCGTGTCGCCCTGACCACTATTCACCAAGTCCTGCAGTGTGATCCGGTACGGGTCTTTGGGCTTCACCATGTCGAATATCTCATCCTACACACGTGCACACACACACACACACACACACACACAATTAATTTCTGTAAATGCGGCCTGCAGTAAATAATAAATTAAAGCTGAGGGACACAATCTAAAGCCAATATCATAATTAATGCAACATTTTACCTCTATAACGATTAACTAACAATTATGTGAGTGCGGTGACCAATCCCATATTGTTATCAGATTTTTATTCCACATACGTTTTCTGACCGCTCCTCCTCCTATAGTTTTTGCTCTTGAAACTTTGTTGCAAATCTAAAACATGTGACCTACAGTTTACACAAGCACTCGTTCGTGAGTTCTATCCATTTTTCCACCCGTTTTTTCCCAATGGACTAACATGGAGCTCAAATTTCGTGTGTTACTGCATGGCCGCCGTTCTTCACAAAGCCACCAAATACGACAAGATTTAAGGGTCACATTTCTGTAACTGTCATGACCCACACTCGTCTTTTTCATCCTTTTCTTCTGTCCTTTATTTTTGCCCTAGGAACTTATTCGTTTTCTCCCATTAAGAATATATGGGATTTGGGACTGGAAAGCTTCCCTTGGCCTGTTTTCACACGACAGTCAACACTGTTCTTATGGCACCTCAGACAACCTCACAACACTCATCTCATCTGTTTTCACCAGCACTTTCTTACTTCAACCATCCCTCGTTCTTTCCCCATTCACTTCACAATGCCCACGACTACCAAACGTGAGCAGTCACACTGGTATTTTCTTGTGGAAGTGCGTCTCCAGTTTTGTTATTGGGTTTTATTGTTGACTTTCTGTCCTGTGTCATCTAGGGCTGCGCGATACGAACCTCAAATCAATATCACGTTTAACTGAAGATCTGATCATTGACTACAATTAAGTCATTTCGCTTTTGTCTTTTTTGCCCTAATAGTTCACTTTCAAAGTTTGTACTGTAAAGAGGATATTACACATAAATGTTCTAGAGCTAGAGTCTATGGATTTAAATAAATAACCAATGTGCAATATGAACCAAATAATTACTTGATATTTGAGCAGAAGTATCTGCGTTTTAACTCAAGCAGTGGATGTGTTTAGCAAACAGCACAAACCTTAACATCTTGAAAAGACACCGGCTCCTGTCCGTGGATCTTCATCTGCTCCTGAATAGCCTGATGACACAGAAATCAGCAGCAATGAGCATTACACCTCATTCAGCAGGAGATATTTACCAGCCTCTACATTACATTCAAGCGTGTTGCTCACAAGGGTTAAATAAAACCCTTATAAAAATTAAAGCGGGGCTGTCCCACCCTGAAGAAGTAGTTGAGGGCGAAGACGTTGAGGTAGCCTTTATTCTCCATGTCCAGCAGTTTGAAGACGTACTGCAGCGCTGCAGGCTCCTTCCTGTTCTCCAGAGCAAGCACAAAATCTAGGTACGTCTTATAATCCTGCAACACATGAAAAAACATCATAACTGACACATACATTACCTCCTTCCAAACTATTATTCCATATTATAACGTACACCTGCAGTCAAAAAGAGAGCTCTGTAACTTTCTCTGTCACTTCGGCAAATTTTAATGTGAAGTGCTATGGAACCCTCTTGTAGTTTTTTAATATTCTTTAATATTATCCCCACAAAACAAATTGTTTAAACCGTAAGTCACAGAAAGCTGATTTGGTGGGTAAGTAGGAATGGTGTGCATCTCGGCATAGGCCAAAAATCGTAGTAACTGGCCTATAATTTGCACTATAGCAAAGAAAAACGCCTTTAGACCCAAGCTCTAAAAAAAATAGCCTGCTTTAGCCGATTCTTTCGCTTCAGCCGAACGACTTTCTCACTGGGACTATAAACTTCCCGTATTGAGATTTTGAGCTAATTTGTATAATATGCTAAATAAACTTTTGTGAACTCCTTCTAGGCTAGCTAATTAACTGATTAAGGCAAGTGAGGTGTGAAATGAATCTACAGAATTCGTCTCATATCGAGACACAAAGCTTTTCTGGGATTTCAGAAAAGGGGGGGGCTAAAATTAGTGAATTAATTGCGTGGAGCGTGGCTTATTTTGCTTAAATAGCTGTATCTTTGGACTGCCTTTGCCCAGCTAGCATCAGTGAACAACAGGCGGTGCTATAAATGCTAAAGGCCTATATCTCAAGAGCCGTAAGACCGATTTTGCTGAGATTTGATATAAACGTAACTAAGGTATGGAAGAGGGAAATATACAGTGTTGCTATTTGAACAATGGGGGGTGCTCACTCCTTTCTTTAACACTTACTGCATCAGCTGCTTTTGTGCTGCTTTTTGCTTGGACCCTGCCGTTGCCGATTGTGGCCAAATTATTATGTAGTTACTGTAGCTACAATAACTACAGTTAAATGTTATATTACACAGTTATTGTAGCTACGCCTTTAGGGCAGTGCAGCTACACTGACTAAAAACATTTAACTACATACTAACTACGTATATATATTCACAATCAATTCTGAATGCAACAGTGGACACACTTTAAATACCAGCCATCATTCGCAAAATTTTGTGTACATCGACGATGGAGAGTATTGTGATTATTCACCATTTCACCATCGTAAGTCAGACACTCCTGATAAACTCGGTCGAGGAAAACGCTGGTCAGGGTTCCGGTACCATAGCGTGAGAGTTCCTCTTTACTCAGCATGCCGTTGTGATCCTTATCAAGGTTGAGGTACTGGCCTGCACACCAACACAGCGGTGATGAGCGCAGTGCAGTGGGCAATCACAACATTATACAGAATATACATCACAATATTATATCTACAATATTATACAGAACTTTGCAGTACTGAGGTTTGTGACAGTATAGATAAAAATACTGACATTTTATCAGAGATGCTGCTCGCTGACAGCAACATTTATGAAAATTATGGGTTTTACGGGGTCTGCGAGTTCGCTATATCCATTTATCTATGAATTACACACAAACTCATACAAAAATGATGTTGGTGTACACCATGCAAAGATGGTAGCCTGTCTTAGCTGAAATGCAGCTTTAATTTTTGAAAACTTAAATGAATGCATCAACAGACATCAGTTTAAAGACAGTAAGAAGTGACAGCAGTAAGTGTATAAAAATAGAAACAAAATAATTTGGTGAAAACTTTTAACATCAGTAAGATAAAGCAGTGTACCGTAAACTCGGAGTGCAGAAGGAGCGGAAAACCAGTTCGACTCTTGACTCTCTTTAGACAACTCTTCATCCCTGAGCTACAAATCAGATTAACAACAAGCATTACATTAACCACTCTGCACACTCTCAACGCATGCTGTCTTGCCTGGGGAGAAGTGCTCAGGGATGGTACCTCATGAGTACTTCAGTAGTACCTTTACTGGCCCAGAACTTGAACCGATGACCTTCCGATCACTGGGCACGGGGCTGATCTATTAAACTGTAGGGGTTTCTAGGTTTGTGCGCCTGGTACTGCAGGTGTACTGCGGCAAAGCTGGTTTAAAGCTGCCTCGCGACTGTCTTCTTTTTCACAACTAAACGCAGCATTTTAAATGGTTCTGTGTGGGCAGCCTTACTGCGGTAAAGTTGTCTTAATGTTCCACATTGGTTTGATATTGGTGCTAAACCAAGCTACAAATTCCAACATATTGATAGGATAGGGATAGGCCAAAAGCTGATCAAATCACACCATTCTGCTGTTTCATGTGCTTAACTACACCAGGTCTTGCTGGAGATCTCGCTGTTCCTGATGGTTTTAGAGCTGCAGTGTTAGGAAGCGTCACAAAATGACAGAAATGTGTTTAAACAAATCCATTACACAAAGTCCCCTTAGTCTCCTCCTCACAGAGAAATATTCCAACTCGGAATCAGTCCAGACACAAAGTATCGGTATTGGAAATGAAAAAGATTGATCGGTGCATCTTTTACCTCAAGCAGATCGTCCAAGAAACTGCAAGCCAAGATGTCCTGAATCTTAATTTTTCCTAAAAAGTGCAAAGCATCAAGTGAAGATAGTGGATTAAATCTTCAGCGTTAATCAGCAGATGCACTAAAACCAGAACAATAAATACAAGCTTGCATTGAACAGGCAAAAGGAAGGGGGAACATAGGTGTGTCGGGATTATAATGACAAACCTGTGCGTAGAGGATCGAGGAAGAAGAAAAATTTGCGAACAGCAGTGCAAACATAAAAGGAGTAGAAGGATTTCTCCAGGCCATCGAGTTGGGGAAGAGTGGGAATTAACTCCAGGATGTAGTTCTCCAGGTCCTAACGATGTAAGAAACAAAATCAGGCAACGTCAGGCCATCATTTACACGGACACACTAGAATGCACCAATCCGATATGTGGATGCAATCTGTCCGATAACGACTCAAATAGCTAAATTTCACTCAATTTTAGAAACAAAACATGACAGGCTGCAAGAAGTAATCAATATAATTGATCATTATAACAGCTGCCAACTGATCTTGACAACTGATGTCGTCAAGTTGCTTATATCATCATGTCATTACGTCATCAACCGTGCTGGCACTTTGAAGTCGGAAAACAACATTATGTCGCAATCACAGATTGACAAAGGTAAGAGGGAGTGCAGATGTAGGTTGGCAAAGTGTTGCAAATGCTCATGGGAAGTTTCAACTTTTCAAAGAACAAATGGAGGAAAAACCTAAGAAAACATTGATGAATGAGTGCCAGTGTGACTTACGGACTCACGGAGGTAACCCTGGCCCGCTACATCGTACAGACTCAGGCCAATCCGGGTCTGGTGCAGCCAAACTGGTGGAGGAGTGAAGAGAATAAACAACACAAATACTCATCCACCTTATTTCCAACAGCTTTACTTCTAGTTACTGCACTGCACTGTCGAGTTAAAAAGGCTCAGGACATTTGGGCAAAACACAAAGGGCCAGTTTCTCAGTCAAGGATTAAGTCTAGTTCTAGACTAGTTTTGAGTTTGAATGGCAAATCTCCATTGGTACTACAACTTAGTCCAAGACTAGGCTTAATCCATGAGCAAGAAACCAGCCACATATCTGTCAAAAAACGATCTGAGGCGTGTCCGTGCAAATGGGGGGCATTCTGAACATTTGTAACTTCTAATTAGGTGTTCAAGCATGAATTGGTTTGTTTTTTATTTATTATTATTATTATCTTTACCTACAAAACGGATTGTGGCGCTGGAACCGTAAGTTGCAGAAAGCAGATTTGGTGAGCATCTCGACCTAGGCTTATATGTGTAGTGAACGGCCTGTGATTGGCACTACAGTAAAGGAAAAGGTGCTCTGACATGCTTTCGACATAACTCTCAAGCTGTGCGGTCTAGAGTGAAAATTCCTGCTTTAGCTGATTTTTGGCTCAAGCCAAACAAGCCAAAAGCTATGTGTCAAATGAAAACGAATCGTGTGATATTGAAACATTAAGCTTTTTTTGGAGACTTCACAGAGGGGTGGCTAAAATAAGCGAATTAATTGCATTAAATTTGCTTAAACAGATGTACCTTTGAACTGCTTTGGCCCATCGAGCGTCAATGGCACCAACTGAACAATAGGTGGCGCTATAAATGCTAATGCTATAAATGCCTATGTCTTAAGAGCAATAAGTCCAATGTTGCTGAAATTTGGTATAAACAATGGCGCAAAAAATGCTACGTAAATTTATCCAGTCTGATTCACTGACTCCTTTCTTCGACACCTTTTGCGACTTTTGCTTGGACCCCACTCGTTAAATAAAATGTCAATTTATGATCAAACTTAAATTTTATTCTTGGAATTACAAGTTACAGAGAATGTTCAAATCGCCCCCATTTCACACAGACGTGGACAAAAACACCACAGCTCAATCACACACTCACGCACGCACACACACACACACACACACACACACACACACACACACACACACACACACACACACATATATATATATAACTGAAAATGATCAACTTTGCCAAAGTTACAGGCACAGTGCTCTCTTGTCTGATTCACAGTATGAAAGTATGAAACTCTCCTTGTGTTTTACAAAAACCACACAAATTTTGCCCATGACGTTAGCCAGTGACAGTTTGTGTTATTTCCACATTAAGGGCAGAATGGTGCCTTTTAATGCTATTCGTTGCAAAATTATTTTATTTTCAGTTAAGGGGAAGACGTGTTACTGAACATCTCACAAACACCGTAGAGTGTTTCATGCCTCTTGTAGTCAAGGTTAATGTATGAATCATTTTTATAGATTAAAAAGGCTCACCTTTTCTCATGACATAGTTAAAGAACTGCATAATGGATATGCGTCCATATGGGTCATTGTGCAGCAGCTTGGCATAGACTTTAGCGGTGAAAAACAGCCTGAAGGAGAGAGAGGAAAAGATGAGATCAGACGCATCACAGAGTAGCATCATTACTAAACATTACTAAAGAAAAATACTAGCCCTGGAAACCAATTTAAAAAAATATGTTAATCACAGCAATTAATTACACATTTAAAAGATTTTTTTACCGCGAGAAACCAAATAAATTGCGAGATGTGGATAAAGAAATGCACATGAATGCGAAATGCAGAAAGAAATGCTTTTTGTAATTTATCATAACCCCCATAACGAGCTGCAGACTTGATTAGAATGGACACAAATTTGCACAGCAACGTCTGCTGTAGAGCTGCTTTTGTTTGTGTTTATCAATGCAATTTATGCACTCAATATTATCTTTATCTAAAGCTCCAATTGGACACTTTTTAAACAACCAAATTTGCCATCCACCTTTCAGTCACTCGAGTCTGCTTTATAATGATGTTTCAGGTAAGCGGCAACGGACATCTTTACAGGTTTCAGACATGTTTTGCATGCATCAAAATGCAACAAGTACAAATCAGGCATGAGTCAGGTAAGTATCTGGGAAGAAGGTCGTGGTCTGGGAACTTTGGGCCAAATCTGGTCATGATTAATTGTTAATTTTCCAGATGTAAAAAGTGACAGCAGTGCGTTTTCTGCTTACTTGCACTTTGCTCCTGCTTTCTCTTTGACCTTGAGGAAGCTCTCGTAGCTGATCATGGCTTCCTCTCCTGTCGTGGGCGGCACCTGATGCTTATCCAGAAGGAACCACAAGTTCTGTGGAAGACACAAATCACACCAAAAAAGTATCAGACGGGTGAAATGGCACAACAAATTTCCTAAGTAGCTGTTAGAATGTAAAAAGGTCATCTTTATAGTTCCCATAACATGCATATTTACAGTGACTGTTTAACGATAACAATGTCTATTAGACATTATCATTATCTCATCTTAGAAACATAATTTCCTTCTTCTTTCAGCTTCTCCAATTTCCTATTTTTATTTTTTAGCTATAGTGACTCATACTGCTGCTCTAATTTAATCTGTTAGGTTTTATTTAAATCTCATTACAAGCTGTTCAAGATAATACTTTTATAGTATTATCAAAAAATCTTTTATTTCACTGCTCTTATATGTATATCTGTGGTGTCGGAAAGTTAAATTCCCATTGCACAAACTTGCGATCAAGCTTAAGAAAGCATAGACTTTCTTAAAGAACTAATTTAAGGAAAACTTTAGAGGATGTTGGTGAATGAGGCACAGCTGCTATACGTTGCACTGTGTTCCATGTAGAGATGTTTATACAATTGTGGTTCATTTTGTACATAATGACAGATGCTGATGAAAATGTCCAGCTCCAGCCTCACCTGTAGCTCCTCGTTGTCGAGAAGTTCACGACTCTTTCTCTGGAGAAACACGGCTCTCGACTCTTCTCTCAGTTTCTGCAACAAAACTTCATCCTCTGCTGGAAGCTGGAAAAGATTGTAGGAAATTGTAGGAAAACCATGGAGGCCAACTCCCTAACCGTTACATTATCAACTGCCCCAACAAGGAAGGGCTTTGTTGCCCAAACAGGGATTTGATCCCTAGACCCTCAGATTAAAAAAATGATGTGCTACCAACTTAGCTACCTGGGCTCCATAAACACTGCTATTGGATCACTACTCAGGATCAGCCCAGACCAAAAACACAGGTATCTCTATCATAACTGAGAAAGCTGGTGCGTCTCGATCAACAATGCCAGAAAAAAACCCACAAGCTTGTCATTAACACGTGTTACAGTAGGATTATGGGATAGATGTGTGTGTCCCACCCTGTAGTAGAAGCGAGGGATGTGTTTAAAGGTGCTGTCTTTATTTCCTCCTCCCTTCCAATCCGTGTAGTACTTTGTGAAGAGCTCGGTTTCCTCTGCTTTCCTCTCTTCTTCAGTCCTATGTTCTGTCAAGGAAACGTGACACGTGAAGTGTGACTCGACATGCCAGTAAATATGACCCGGATGATGCACATTTCCATGTACCTCATATATTACTCTTAATTGTACCATTTTTTTTTTAATTCTTCCTCTGTTGTATATGTGTATATATATATATATATAGACACGGGTTTCAGTCAGGCTGGTTGATTACCTTGTCAATGACGCTGTGCTCCTCACACTTTTTAACAAGTTCAAGGTGTTACAAGGTATTGTAGCTACCCTTTATCATTGAGTGCCACAATATGAACAAGAATGTAAATGTCATTTGAAAAAATTTAACTATTGTGATGTAATATGTTTCAACAAACACATTTTGTTGAACACAGCACAGCACAGCATACAGTGCGCCGCGACGAAATGTGCTCTGCGTTTTACCCATCCGTTAACCCTTCTGTTCAATGATGTTCCTGGGCCAATTTTACCCGGGGCATGTTTAATTATCCAACAATGTCAGAAACCAAAAAATCCCAATAAACACTGTTTATATCTAATTTTTTACTCAATTACTAACCATTTCAATCAATATTTGGTCTAATGGTGTTATTTACCTCTAACAGATCATGGTTTAATGAGGATATTTCACTCGTTTTTCATTAAAAAATTCATTTTAAAACATTTCTAATGTACATTGGAAAGCCATACATAAAAAACACAATAGTTTTATATGACATTGATTATTTTAAATTCAAATTGACCCAAACAGTATCTATGTAATAAACAGGCAGGGGGGTTGCACATATGTGAAATCAACCTTTTTATTTTATGTTAATTACCCTTATTAAGCCAAGCACAAGAAGTTTCATACTGAAAAAATACTTTAAACTATATTTTTTAGATTTTTTTATATTTAAAATGGGACAATTTGACCCTCAACATAACAGAAGGGTTAAAGAGCACTACTTGCGGACAGTACCTTGCTCATGGGTATCTCAGTGGTACCTTCACCAGTCCAGGATTCGAATAACTGACCATCTGATCACGGGGTGAATGCCCTAACCGTTAAATTGTGTTTAAACTGTGATTCACATTAAGGAGAACTGCGCTATTACTTTGGTTGTGTTTTTAGGCCAGTCCTGACGTGAGCTTAACATTACGTCCTAACCAGAGGTGGGCAAAGTAGCTAACTTCATTACTTAAGTGAAAGTACAGATACCACTAGTCAAATGTTACTCCAATACAAGTGAAAGTTGTACAGTCAAATTTTTACTTAAGTTAAAGTACTGAAGTACTTGTTTAAAAAAATACTTAAGTATTAAAAGTACATGTTCTTTCACCGCATTGCTGCATTATTGCCACAACACTTACAAAACCTAATGCCTTCTGACTAGATTATGGGCAGCTGTAGAATAAGAGAACTAGTGGAATGTTACAGAATGAAACACAACCCAAACTTAATCAGGAGGACAGTGCAATAGCTGTAAAATGCAGCTCAGAACAATCAACATTCCAACCTGCTTAAGCCCAGCTCTACTCTAAACTGACAACAGCAACAATGTTTTAATCCAGGACAGAAAACAGCAGAACTGTCTGAACTTGGTTTTGTTTCAGTCTACAGTGTGATGTAACCCTACTGATTACTAGCCAGACTGTCACCTGCCAAACAATAATCTTTTAGAAAGGGAATATATCACTTTATCACAGATTTGAAAGTGGCGAGTAGCAAGGGAGCAACCCGATAGACATGCGGTGAGTAAAAAGTATGGTATTTATACTCAAATGTGGCTAGTAAGTCGTGAAAGTTTCAAGAAAAATACCACTCAAGTAAGTACAGATACTCAAAATCTCTATGCAGTACTCAAATAGAAGCCTTGAGTTACTGTCACCTCCTGGTCCTAACATTACTATTAGCAATACTGTATATTTATATCATTATCTATATACTGTATTATTATATTTATTCATTTATATGACTGTTTATATCTGATCCTTGCTTTAATGTGTGTATTTTTGTTTATACCTATCATATAGATAATTAGAATGAAAAAAATTAGGTAGATGTTGACGATAACACGGAGTTAAGAGATGATGGAAAGCTTGACAATATTTTATTGGCAATCTTACAAGAACTTTAGCTTTGGCAACAATACGCTTTACGTTTCGAATGGCTGTTAGCATCATATAGCCTGCTCATCTAAAACTGGCTCAAAATTAAATTGAATCGAAACCAATAACGAGCAGAACCAGTAAATAACCATAACAAATTCTCTTAAATGTTAGACTTGCCTTTTCAAGTTTTGTTAAATTATTTAAATCATATTTCAAACAACATGTCGGTCCTTTATTTACTATCGTGACTATATTAAATTTGATTTACAATAGTCCCTGCTGATATCTATCCAGATTAACGTACTAATTAAATGTAAATGTACATTGAGATTTTCTGGTGATAAAATAAAATCGAGCTGAACCGAGCTTCATATCAAACCTGTTTTGGTGGAGTTTAAGTCTTCTCCTCAGCAGATCCTTCCAGTGAGCAGTTCTGTCGCTCGTCATGACTGCAGTTACTTACAACAGACACGTAAAAACATTGAAAACAACAGCTATAAAATGTTATCCTAAAAATTAACAACTTTTTACTAGTGACACCGGCTCCAAATTGCTATTCGAGACGTGTCGAGTCCTGAGTGATATAGAAGGTCCGATTCAGTGAGTCGGGCCGTGTCACGTGATTACGAGAAAATGGCGTCGTGTTAAAGGAAAAAGAGTCACGAGTTTGTCGTCATGGCGATGGCAGAATTTTGGTCGAGTTATGTTTTAGTCAAAGAGAAAATATATCGCCATACTATATATAATGCAGTTTGCCCCGTGATCAAAAGGTCACCGATTTGAATCCCAGGACCGGCAAAAGTACCACTTCGTTGTGGACTGTGTGCTGTGCTGTTGTGTGTCATCAATCACTTAACTGTGCAGCAATACTGTAATATTGTGATGTAGTATATTAATATTATTATCTATATATTATTATATGTATATATGTTTTATCATATTATACTACTTCATATTATTTTATAACATTTTAATTTATTTGCCACCATTATTCCAGGATAAATAGTACTGCTGCTAGTTGTGGATATCTACTACAACTCATCATTCATTTCATTTATTCATTCAATCATTGTTCCAAACATTGTCCGTATCCGGGGACTCAGGCTTGAGAATCCCAGCCATGGCGTGCAGCCAACCACCAGAGGCACACACACTGGCACAATCACTTTCAGTCTCACACTTTATGGGGCCAATTTGGGTCCTTAATCAACCTGGTACCTTGGGACTGTGGGAGGCTGGGCGCCCGCGAGCCGAAACCCACGAGTCGGGAGGCATACAAACTCCACACACACAGACCCTACGGCCTACCTGGGGATCGAACCCAGGACCTTCTCGCTAACTATTGCACCAACAGACATTGTGACAAAGCGCTTTACGTTTAACCGGCCCAAGCCTGTTGTAAACTATCTTGTAATGCTGTTCTTTTCTATTTCTTGTAATGTTGTTCTCTGTCCATCCATCCATCCACCCACCCATCCAGAGTAATGTGCAAATTTCAAAATTCCAACTTCAGAATGTAGAATTCCTGACATTTTTTGTATTTCAATATTATTGCTTTAATGTTTAAAACTGAGCAGTGTTAAGATATGAATGTTGTTCTATTGACACCATGGTAACCGGGCCGTTGCTGCACTACACCAGGTTTACCAGTAGATGGAGCCGCGTGCAGTGATTCGGAACGTTTGAATCGTTGCTCTGTTTTGCCCTCTCGAGCGATCAGTCGAACCTTAACACTTCCGGCCTGGACGCGTGTTAATGACGTTGTTTAAACGGCACGAGGGTTGGGCTGGGTCCCAATTCGCTTACTAACTTACTAAATGGCACGTTTAAATGTGATGAAGTTGATAGTCTGGCATCCTGTTTAGTACTGTGGTATGGTAATGGACGCAGCCGAACCTTGTCGCTAGTGAGTGTGATTCTGCTTCATTTAAAGCGCCTATAAATACTTATAAATGCAGTATAAATATTTTTTAATAAAATGACGGTGCACATTTAGCTTCTTGTACTATAACTGTCATATATAAAAAATACATAATATATTCTTCACGAAGGTTCAAAGTAAACGTGTTGAATATATTAGACCGACACGAAATTAATCAGTATATTTAGTCACGTTTCGTGATAAGTAATTAACAAGAATGAGATTCACAGTTAACCATATAAGTACAACATGTGGTAAATGTAAGTTTGTGCTGAGAATAATAAATTGCTAATTTAACATTACTATATCTGACAAGGACTGTAATTGTAGTTTTTCTCCACTTGACTGCTGCTGCAGTATTTGCACGACATTGAATACCTCACTGAACTAAAATCAGACTTAAAATGAAAATTATTTTTTGTAGTCTATTTATAAATGTATATTATAACCTATGTGACAGATGATATACTACTCTGTATGCATGTACTGTATATAGCTGAGATGACAATAAAGTTTACTTTGACTTGATTAAAATAATAACAAGATTAAGATTGCTCAGCGCAATCACATAATTATTACAAAAGCCTGTCAAGTCACCTGCACTGTAAAAATAATTTGATCAATAAGTCATTTTAATATACATCTATGATTTAGTTCAATTATTATATAATGTTGGGGTGTCATATCAGCGTCTGGTCTTGTGATGGGATCTTTTATCCTCACCAATTCAAGGACTTCCCTTAGGTATGTTTGTCCTCTAATTGGGCAAAATCCTCTCCAGCGACATGCTGTTGCTGTACTGATAAAGAACAAGCTGCTAAATACAAGGCTTTACTGCACTATGGGGACAAGCTCACCCGGCTCAAAGCAAAAAAATCCTTTACGGGAGAGGACAGAGCCCCAAAGTCGGGTGTTTGCTGCTGGCAATGCACCAAAAAACTGACAGACTTTTAAAAGAAAAAGCAGGTTTAAACAGAAAGAGTAAGCATCGGCGGAAATGGTATCGCTTCAGCAAGGCTTCCAGATGTCGCTGAGTTTTCTGAATGGAAGAAGATGAAGAGCAATCTTCTACCCGGGCCGCTTCGAGGTGAGATGATGGAGGATGTTGGCCGCATGCGCACATTGACGTTGCTAGATCCCTCCTGGCCTTCATCGCTGTGGAGACTGGGACACTGTCATATGAACTACTGCTCCGGTACCTAACCCTTTGAGTGTCTGGAGGTCACCACTCAGAAGTGTCCATTACTTACCACACTCAACAAGCTGCTTCAAGAACCTGGACACGGGAGCTTACAGTCTGTTTGTGAAGGGGTTCAGCCAGACGGAACACTGGAGAAGAGGCCTTGTCCATCCTGGAGGACATGAAGAAGGTCATCACACCCTCACCTCGTAACTATGGAGACGCCATAGCTGGCGCAGTTCGGCACGGGGACACTGAGACGGCCTGGAATCTGTACGCCGAATTAACACAGCTGGGGCTGATTCTAATCAGGAAGCGTGGCAGTGTCTGTTTTGAGAGTTCGGTGGAGCGTGGACATGGAGACCGACTTCTGTCCATACTCAACTACATGAGAGAGAATCAGGTGTATCCAGAAGAGCCGCTGGTCAGAACCATCAAGTAAATCAGTTTCAGAGAAAGGTAAATATGGTGTATGGTAATGGTGGTTTAGTGGTTAGGATACTCGCCTCTGGATCAAGAGGCTGCAGATTCAGATCATTCCTCTGGCGCTACCATCATTGGGTCCCTGAGCAAGACCCTTAACCCCAAGTTGGTGCAGGAGACTGTCCTGAAATTAGAAATGAAAGTGGAGTCCTGGATAGGCGTCTGCTGAAAGAAAATGTGCATGTTTGTAGTATTGCTGGCGATAGAAAAGATTTTAGAAAATAATTCAATAGCGATTAGCTTGGCTTTCACACAAGTAGTAGGGGGTGTTAATCAGTCACAATACGATGTCACAAAGTCTGCTATGATATGATTTAATTTGATGCAGTTATTTAGTCAGTGATTAAAAAGAGACATCATACGCTGATTTAACACCATGACTTCATTTATAACCCAAATGCAAGCAGCTAAAATGTTATTTGGCGTTTTTATTGGTGATGCGCTGATAAAATTATTAGCTGATGCTGATGTCGAGTACTTTCAGCTTATATCTTCTGATCGGGATACCAGTGAATGACGGGACAGGTGAGGCAGAGTTGAGTGCGTAAAGATATTTTGCTCGTCAACAAAATGTTGCAAAACTATACAGTAGCATTCACTACTAATGCACAGATTTTCAAATTGCCTTGATGCAGTTTGCCAGACGAAAAATGGAAAGGAAGGTTCTACAATTGGATTCCAGGTACATCCTTAAACCCTAACCCTTTATTAAAACATGATAATTGTAGCTTCATCTATGCTTGAATCAAAGGCAACTGGACTTCTTTTAGCTGCTTGACGACGCTTCACCTCTCATCTGATACTCCTCTTCAATTCTGAATGTCTGATGTGGCATTCCAGGTGTTAATCCTCTTGTGGGGTTGTCACCTTGTCAAAGGTGGTCCTGAGTGTCAGTGACTCACATGCCTTTCGGATGAGAGGTGACCACGTCACCTTTGATTCGGAAACACGCTAAAAAACTGCATGTCCTGAATGACTGAGAATCTCTGCTAAATATATGGGCTGATCTTACCTGGTCTTACAGAGGAGAATGTGGGAGCTGCAGGTCATAGCTGGAGTCCATTCAGCTGACCGAGGACGAATACAGGCAGCTGAAACAAAGGGTGATGACTGACGTGATCGAAGAGCCGGGCGTATTCACCAGCTTCCACCAGAGGTTCGCCCAGGTCACTGCTTTTCAAAAACATAGCTTCGCTATGTCGCTTCAGTCACCTGGCTAATAAAGGTGAGTGAGTAATTAGTGTTGTCTTTGTGAACACAGCACAGCACAGTGCACCACAACAAATATGACCTCGACATTTGACCCATCACTGAAGAGCAGTGGGCAGCTCTGTAGCGCTTTTCAGGAAGCAGGGCTTGAGACTGATTACCGATCGAGGAATTTGAATGGTGACCTTCACGGGGAGAGCGTCCTAATAGTGTAAGTTAGGAGTTTTATTTATGATTGAAGTGCTGGTTTCCCAGCTCCGTAGTACTACTGAGATACTCATGTACAATACAGTTCCCAGCACTGCGGCCCCAGCTACCCTGCTCTTTCATGGATAGATCAAGCCTGAAATGATGAAATGAATCATTTAATGCGTGCATGCATGAGTGCAAAGTGGGCGATTCTGCACATTGATGCAGTGGCAGACCATACAAAAGATTATGGCGGGTTTCAACTGGCTGTCCACTTCGGTGGTCCATGTTAGGTCGTATTGATAGGTCGTTGTTATGCAATCCGGTTTCACTACTAAAATCACTTTTAAAAATGTAATCTTTTTTTATTTCTTCAAAAACGTTGCGACTTCCTCAGACCAGATGGCTTCTCTGCGTGGTGTTCCCTGGGACAGAAGCAGTTGAAAACCCCCGGATTAAAACATAACAACATTGCTTGGTGATTTTCTGCAGCTGCTGACACAAATGCTGGATTAAAGAACATCGGTAGTAATATGGCTACTTTGATCTGTGATCCTTTAATTGCATGCAATGTGAAGTATTTTGAAAAATTGATGAGATGCATCGTGATACATCGAGATATCGTATTGAAACAAATAGTTGACCTGATAATCGTAATCGAATCAATTCATAACGGTTCATAACTCTAGACACACAGAGTGGCACTGTGTGGTGTGCTGTGTTCATAATGACCAATAATCACTGCCAAATGGCTTTGATCCGGTCATTTCAGGGCCTAGCGTCCTCAGGGTCAGTAATTAAGCATGGTGGAAAGGAGGTTTGATGTAATAATAATCCTGCAGGCTGTTTCCAGCTGGGCGTCTTCAGAAACGGGAGAGAAGGTCAATGATTTTACATCTGATGCTGGTACATCAGGCACCACTAGATGGCGCAAATGTCTAATGACTTATCTGTAGTGATGCTGATTTCCACAGAGACCAGTCTTATTTATGTCAGAAATCACTGCTGCTGCCAGCTCTTAGATTCATAATGAGGGATATTATTGCATATTTTAGCTCTGTTAAAAAACAGAACTGGGCCGATGCTGGTGAAATGGGGCGATGGTGGTGCCTAGTGGGATGCTGCCTCTGTACCAGAGGTAAATGGGGTCAAATCCTTCCTCCAGCATAGGGTGGACAAATACTAGGAATGTATGTATATACAGTACTGTGCAAAAGTTTTAGAGCAGGAATTAACGAAAAATGCTGTGTAAACAAAGATGCTTTCAAAAGCGGAGGTGTTAATCATTTCTTTTCATCCATCAACAAAATGCAGTGAATAGACAAAGAGAAATCTAAATCAAATCAATATTTGATTGTAATACCCTTTACCTTCAAAACAGCATCAATTCTTCTAGGTACACTTACTTTTGATTTTTGGAGAACTAGGCTGGTAGGTTGTTCCAAACATCTTGGAGAGACTAACCACAGATCTATAATCACTATAATCTACAAATAATATAATGACTACAAAAATAATATAATGACTATAATCACCACAAATAATATAATGACTATAATCCTACAAATAATATAATGACTATAATCCCCTACAAAATAATATGACTATAATCCTACAAATCTACCTGACTTTGCAGAAATTATGCCTATAAAAATTGATTTTTGGTTTGAAGGCAAAGGTAATGCAACACAAATATTGATTTGATTTTAGATTTTTCTGTTGTTAGCCTCACTGCATTTTGTAAATGGACTCAAAAATAAACAATCATTATTTATATTTCTGAAAGCTTGTTCTTTGTTTACAGCATTCCCTACACAATACTAATTCTAATTACTGAGGACAATGCCTGCAGCTTCTCCCTGGGGTTAGAATGTATTCGAGGCCCAGTGGTGGTAGTTCACCAGGAGGTTTGGTTTGACCACGACCTCTTAAACCAGAGGCAAGCATCCTATTCACCTAAACCATCACCATATTTTACCATACAAACCTTGTCATTTAACTATGAGGGCAATTACAAAGAAGAATAATTGTTCATTGATCGTAGTCAAGGTAAAATCTTCAGTTAACCATGATACTGATTTGAGGTCGTATCACCCAGGCTTTAACCCCAGCAGGCTCTGGTGATGCTCTTACTGTAATGAGGTAGTGGAACTGTATTTTAATTCCATAAATGTAATTATATTCACTAATTAGGAAGGAAGAGGCTCTATGTAGACTGTCTGCTTAGCAGTAAATACTGCGCTATAGTTTGCACCTCATCCTGTCCTAATTACTGTATCGTTCCCCATTAAAGCAGTTCTCCTAGCGTTTGGCGTCACTAAGTGCAGGTGCCCAGTGGTAACTCTCATATGAGCTTTTTCTCTTGGAAGTAAGCCAGGCAGGCACAGGAGACCTGCTGTGTGTGTGTTTATATGTGTGTGTGTGTGTTGTTGAGCTGCTGTTCAGAATTAGCCCGGCTTTTAGCTGTGTTCTAGTTCTGCCTCATAAACAATGCACACACAGGCACTGATCCAATACGTGGATGGGATATCGGCTCGATAACAACTCAAATAGCTGGATCAGGTATCGGCGGCGTTGGGCTGATCTATAGGCCGATCTGTGAAATGTGCGAGCAATTGGTTCCGCATAGGGAAATAGCACTCGCGGTAAGCCCAGGTTAATTGTTCCAACATCACGCCATTGTGCTGTTTCATTTCATAACAACACCAGCTCTCACTCACAATCTCTGCTGCGCTCTGATGGTTTTAAGCGTGGCAGGATTGGGGGCCGTCACTAGAATTACGCCAAATTAAACAAATCATTGTGAAGGCGATTATTTCAATAAAAGTGTTGTAGCATATACATAGGTGTGTAATTATTACATTGTATTGGAAAACGATATTTAGTCCAAGTATTTCATAGTATAGAGTAATATAAGTCATGTATTAGGTTATTTTTAAAAGTTGTTTTTGTTTTCTGTTTAAAAGACTCAGAGACTTCATATCAGTTTGTCATATATCGGCAGATATCCAACTTCTGACATAAAAAAGTGGTATCATGCCAAAACCAAAATATACAAAAACCAACGAGTGAAAATGTCTGCTCGGATAAAAGAAAATGGAAAAAAATGAAAAACATGTATTTATACAGTTGGTAGTGTAACGGTTAAGGAGTTGGTCCCGTGATTGAAGGGTCACTGGTAAAGGTGCCACTGGGGTACTCTGAGCAGTTCTGTCCCCTGCTCCTTCACAGATGGGTCAAATGTAGGCTCATATTTGGTTGTGATGCACTGTGTGCTGAGCTGTAATCACACTTTTGAACTCACGTGTACATTAAAGGCATTTTAAGCAGGCGCTCTTATAGGAAATGACTTCCCAACAGGTTAAGAAGATTGTTGCTTAGGGACCCAATGATGCTGGAGGTAGGATTTGAACCCATCACCTCTTGGTTTAGAGGTGAGTGTCTTAATCCGTAGACCACCACCATCCCATAAATTGTGAACTTTGGACAGTTGCCTACCTTCATTTTAGCACATTCAGTACAACTCAGGTCAGAGGTGGGATATGAGCCACACCTGCGTATGGAGACAAGAATCTCAGCACATATGTGACCCGATCTGCGTAATGAGTTGGAAGTCAGCGTTCTATTTATTTGAATCTGGGCGATTATGTTGACAAACATCAAAAAGCTCTCCGATTTTCTTTTTTGGTCTTATATGAAAGAAAAGGTCTTCAAAATTAATCTGGTCTCCAAAAAAGAAAAATCAATATTTTTGTGATATTATCTAAATAAATAGAACGCTGACTTCTGACTCATCTAAATGAATCGAAAACTATAAAATTAAACTTGAGTCTGGTGCCTAGGCCATTCTTAAAAAAAAAAATTCTCGAATGCAAGTAGCATGACCTGGAAGTGAACATTATACACTGAAGACTGTAACAACAAAGATATGCAGATAACAGATGAGGAAGAATAACTCTCTTATTGTCAAGGAATAAGTTATCAATTCACATGAATTAGAGTAAAAACAGCAGAATATATCCATATATGTATTTTGATGGACCATGTGGATCATCTGAGTAAGCGCCACTTACCTTTTTTCCATGTAAACTAGTGGAAAATGACCTTTTATTTAATATATTTTTTCATTTTAAATTTGAGCTCAAGGAATTAACGTTTATCCATTTTTCCATATATGCAAACTGAATGTTAGAAAGAAGACTCAGATTTAATGTAAAATTCTTCATTTGTCACATACATATGCAAGTGCAACATGTAGTGCAATGATCATTCCTAAAACTAAATTGACATAGAAATTTAGATATTAACGACATAATTAAAGGCCTAAAATGCCTGATTTTGCAGCGTCTTTTCTAAAAATGAAAGATGAAAGTTGAGAGTGTTTTTAGAAGCGTTTGTTTGCAATAAAGTTCAGAACCAAGTCAAAGTGCTTGGAAAAAATTAGCTATTTTTATTGCTTATAATGATTCTTTAACACTTGAAATTCAAATGATGAAGACAAAAACCACTTTATTAACCATTAAGCATTTTGTTATTTTTTGAAGATGTAAATGTAGGCGTTTTTTATCTGCATTTCTCGTCTTCTAAACGTTCATTACAGTAGTAATGAATTTACGGCGGAGTGGCTGAATTTGCGTTAATGGTTGTGGTTCTTAACAATGCGAAATCCTGGAGGGTCTGTATAATGTAATTGTTTATAGTACAGTATAACTGCATAATTTAGTTTATCCACTCAGAAATACACATTTATGCATACACAATATTGTGCATATTGTGGTAAATCAGTCTGATCTATTATATATGTAAATGACGTGCTTTAAGCAGAGTCTTCAAAAGTGTAAATGCACTTTACATTTGCATACTGTACACAATAACTGTAACATGTGCTAATCTTGAGTACATTTACGGCAAAAAGGTAGAATTGTATTCCATGATTGTAACTGGACTCCTCTCCACTTGACTGCTGTTACAATTTCTCTTTTTCTACCTCTACTTTAGAGTTTTTATATTTTATAATTGATGTATATTTGCTTATTCTATATGTGCCTCATTTGTTCTTACTGTAGACACTGGAGCCACGTCGTCTCATCTTAATATAGTACAGATGACAATAAAGTTTACTCTGACATATGGTGAAAAGAGAAATAAATATGTAAAGTATTTAGTTTAACCTTCTTATGCATGGTTTATGCATGGTTTAACTTCATATAATATGATGTTTTTTGGATTTTAGTTTTAATGTGATAAACAGATGAGTGAGTGATACACAGATTAATGTGTTGTGTCTCTCTCTATTCTATTCAGAAAGATGTAAATAGCATGTGGCCTGCAGAGGAGACGTCTGCTTTTACCCACATTTAGAACTTGTAATGAGGTTTTTCCACATGCTCTACATAGCTGCAGCTCACTCACTTTGGCGCACCTGCAGCCACCCACACACACACACACACCAATACAGCCCCAGTGCTTTTTATATTCAACTGCGATATCCCACAAGGCTTATTATGCAAATTGTACAATCAGAAAACAGGACGCACTTTGGCTCTTCAACACGTTGTGAGAATGTTTTATTGCTACAATTTGCACTTCAAAACACCATCGCAGTAAACAGGCCAGGAATTATATGATACGTATCTACATCTATGCACTGATTTGATAATCAGCGAGCCCACAGCATCAGTCCAAAATAGAACCATCAATCCTTCATCATACAGATGTATTTATATTTTATATTTTAAGTACTTGGCCCTAGTGATTTGAGGGACGCCAATTAAAATCTCAGACCAATGAATACAGCCGGCCTTTTGCGAAGCCAGCAAGGTACCCTCCCCCGCTGTACTGCTGCCAAAAAGCTGCCGCCTGCTTTTTCACAGATCAAATGCAGGGTCAATTTTTAGTACAAATGTTAATAAAATGCTTTTCAGCATAAACTAAGGAAGAAATACACTGATTCAAACGCAAAACTGCTATTTGCAATATTTTCTGAGCTCTCAAGATTGCTCGTCTTTTTGGTGCACTTAGTTGGGGAGTTGGCCCGGGATCAGATGGTCGCCGGTTCAAGTCCTGGACCAGTAACGGTACCACTGAGGTACTCAGATTGGGTAGCCATAGTTACTACCGGGAGGTTCTTTTTAACTGGAACCCACGGAGCAGTGCTTGTGGACGGTACCTTGCTCGTGAGTGCGTGGTGGTACGCTGGCGGTACAGGACTGAACTAAGCGACCTTCGATCATAGGGCCAACTCCCTAACCATTACACTACCAACTAGTCCTGTTTACAAATAGCTTTAACCTCAGTGCAAAAGTCTTGAAAGGCAATGTGCATCCTGTTTGTGCAATTTTCTTTCTAAAATGTGAACTTGTTCATTTATCATTAGTCATGATGTTAATTAATTAAAAATAAATACACACTTTAACTACACTCGCACCATTCCGAAACCACGCGATGTCCGACACTTTTCCATCTTTCGTTTATTTTGCCCATTTAAACAGGCATTTTCACACGTTTGCAGTCGTAAAGCCGAGCACAAAGGGGTTTCACATTACAGGTCTCAAAAGCCTTTCACATGAGTGACCATGAAGAATCCTGCCTGTATGCTGGACTGTACACATACACCCAAAACACACACACACACACACACACACAAACTCCTGCAGCGGCAGCAGCGCTTGATGAAGTGAAACCAGCCAAAAACATGCAAAAAGCCCAGCCATGAAAACAGCTTACCAAGCCTCGTGCACTCTCCACGCCCTCAGTACCATCCTAATGCACTCTTTTGTACGCCCACTTTTTCACAAATTACTCAGAAAGAAGTTTATTGTCTAGTATGTCCTCACATACATGCGGTTTGCTTTTTTTGCTTGGTGCTGAAGCAGTTGAGATGAAAATGTTTTTAAGTAAAGTAAACATCTCAACAGAATACACATACACACGATGAGATGGCACAACGAGAAGGCACATCGAATATGCACGTATAAACTATGAATATAACCCCAAGTGGCAATAAACGGGATCCAAGCAAAAGTTGCAAAAACCAGCAAAATCGCAGCTGATGCAGTAAGCGTCGAAGAAAGTAGTCAGAGAGTCCAAAGCCAAATTAGCTTAAAAAAAATCACCAAAAAAAGCTCTGTTATGACACCGCATAAATTTATGTAGCATTTTAGCGCCCCTGTTGTTCAAATAGTAACATTGTATATGCATATCTGTTCCATATCGTAGTTTTGATTATTTTGTTTATACCAAATTAAGCAAAATCAGACTTACGGTTTTGAGATATAGGCATTTAACATGTACAGCGCCCCCTAATGTTTATTTGGTGCCATTGGTGATAGCTGGGCCAAAGCAGTCCAAAGATACAGCTGTTTAAGCAAAATAAGCCACATCTTGCTCCCCTTTGTGAAATCCCCCCCAAACCTAGGAGGAGTTCACAAAATCTTGTTTTGCATATTATACAAAATGGCTCAAAATCTCAACATTTTGAGATTTGAAGCCATTTTGTATAATATGCAAAACAAGTCCATAGTCCCAATAAGAAAGGTGTAATAAAAATAATAAACAGAATAATCACAAGAGGGTCCCATAGTGCTTCATGCAAACGTGCATGAGATCAGCAGCCATTTTATATGGAAAAAAAAGAAGGCTTTTTCCCCACAAACCATCAGACTCATAAACACACTGCCTGCCCTCCCACTCCCCCCACACACATGCCTGAACTGTGAACTGACTCTGTTGCACCTCTGCACTAGATCAACAGCAAAACTAGGGGTGTAACGATACATTGATCCACATCAATACATTGATTCAGTGAAAAATTGCATCTTTTAATAAAATCTGACCTCCTTTTTTAATATAGAGTCACCTCTAGTCCCGTTCTCCGTTCCCTTTGCATTGAAATAAGAGCAGTTTGTGGATGTCTGTAACAGGGGCGATTCTAGGATCTGACCTTTAGGGGTGCTCAGCTCCCAGTGCTGACAGAGGCTCTTGGCTTGAACAATGCGGTTGCCATGTTTAGTCCAGATTTAAGATCTTTTAGAAATGGCTCAAACAAAAGCTGGCTGGGCGATAGGCTTACCTTAAAGTCTGTTAGCAATTAGCATACCTATTTAAAATTGGGTTGGTGGGCTAGGTGTGATCATCCCACTGTAATGTTGTCCAGTTGTGCAAAAAATGGACTCCATAATAAATGGCATTAAGTTTGTTTTTATAATTGTCCACAGGAACCACAGCTATTGCTCCTGTGTTTTAATATGCTCCTTTCATTCATTCTAACTCCATTAGCCATATCTTGACAGGTCGCTGTTGAGAACGATGACACCGAGATGCGTGTAGCGTCTGCAGTACATTCTAATGCACACTTACATTAAAACAATGATTCCAGCTCTAAAAAGCTATTTTGGCAAATCTAAGGTTTGAGAAATCGTAATTATTTTTTCAGGGGGTGCTAGACTTTTGAAAGGAAAAGTGAAAAAGTGTAGATGTGTTTGGTCGTGCAGTTTCACTTTTAAAGAAATTGCAGATCTTAATGGCCTTATGAAAAGGTTGCTATAGGTTATATCCTCTTGCAAGTCTTTCTAGGGACTTTCTAGAGGAGCTGGTTTTACACAAGGAGGGTTTGTACACAGAGTTCAGAAAGAGATAGTCCAGGGAACTCCAGGTCCTTCAGGTTAAACCTGAGGAGAGGACAAACCAGTCTTTCCCGTTCGGTCAAAGGTCAAACTCTTTATACAGTAGTAAAGTACAGTATGTGAGGTGTGTCTTTATGACTGGCTTTAGACGCTGTAGAGGATACTGCACTTATCACCTTGCTTTTAGTAGCCCTTACAGCCCTGAGAGAATGTGGGGTGTTTTTCTGTACCTTATTTTTTAGGATTTTTCTGGTGTGTGTGTAGAAGTTCTTCATACGTGCTTTATGTTGTTGTGTTCAGGACGTCCTGCGCTACTCAGATTTGTCATAGTTTGATGTGTAAATGCTGACAGCCTTGAAATCAGCACATTTCTGATGAAAACTGACCTGTCCCTGTAGAAATGTTTACTGTATTTAGCTTTATGTAGTATAAAAATGCTGGAACTGTTGATATAACTACTAGAAATAGTAAGAGCAGTGTGTGTTTTATTGGCTTGCAGAGTTTTTATTACGCAGAGACATTCTATGGCTTGGCTATAAGGTTAGTGCCAGGCGGAAACACTTCTTTATCCATCTGGAATCCATCTGGATATAGAATAAAATCATTTGATGACAAATAATGCATTTTCCTATGCTTATTTTTTCCTATTGATTACTCTTTAACATTATAAAATAAAAATTCTGATCCATTGAAAATGAAGAACGCTGGTAGTTATAAATAGGGGTTTTGTTTGTAATAAAAGGGAACATTTGACTGAACTGTAGCGTTTTTGTAAGTGATGACATTCCACACAGCATGTGTTTACATCATGAATGTTACTTCTGTTTTTGTGAGCGGAATTACTCACAAATAATTTCACATACAGAGGTATGTGTATGGTTTCTGCAAGCTAAAGGAATTAATAAACCACACAAAACATGTGTCATTCCTGACCAGCGAAACAGTTTCCATGTAAGAGGTAGAATTCACCAATATCCTCTTAGGCTTTTTCTTTAATTTGCTCTTAAGAAGGTTCTTAAGAAAAGTCTAGGTCGGATTGGTGACATATTCTTAAACTGCCAAGTAGTTTGAAAGTTCGTTCTTAGAATGATGAATTCCTTTGTGGTTGTAATAAGAAGGTGTGTACTATTTAAAACCTGCTCTGCAAATCCCCAAAATAAAATGGCATGTGACTGTACTCACACACTGTCTGGAACGTAAAGGTGACAGAAAATATTTAACGGTAATAATATGTGACGTGTCATTATGTAAAGGTGAAGATCTGCACTCTAAGAGGATGGAAAAAGATTGTTGTTTTTACCATCTTGCATCTGCACTTTTCAATAGATTTTGGTCAACACATTGCATCTTCTTCAAGCAGTTCTTCCCCAGAATGTGTTCATGTACTTTCTCCTTAAAAACATACCACTGCTCATGTTGTCACGGGAATCTGCCATGTCCAGTTTACTACTACATCTGTGTGTTTCCCTCGATTATTTTAAGTAAGGATGCATGACAAGAGAATTATTGGCCGATGCCGATATCCAATATTTTTCATGCTTATATGTGCCGATGCCGATGCAGATAAATGAGGAAGACAGAGTTGAGCGCGTAAACACGAGATATTTCGCTCGCCAAAGTGTATATTTCTAACACAGTGGCAAGTCAAGTGAGCAAGAAAGCGGAGTGGCGCGAGGGTGGAGCATTTCCAGCGTCGTGCACAACATTTTAAGGAAAAGTCACTTCCCACTCTATGTACTGTATCAGATCGAATAGGGTGTATGTGACACTTCCTGTGCACTACCTAGTGCCTAGAGAGCCGTTAAGCTACAACCCCGGCTATTTCCTGAGATGCATACTACCACATAGAAAAGTATGATTAGCGCGTCTTACCTACCATACTTTTAAGTGCGGTAGTTCGAAGCTCGGGACACAGCCCATGTGTGAGTTCACATTCTCTATGTGAGACAAACACACAATTTAGTTAGTTAAACATGTTTCGTGTGTGCAGGCAGAGTTGAGCGTAAAGACAAGAGTTTTTGCTAGTGAATATTCCTCTGCTTGCTCAGAATTTTGGCACAAAAGAACACTATACATTTTAAGACAGAAGGTACGAGCTGTGTAAAATCCCACCTCGGACTTTGGACATACCTGGCACAAGTGCTACCTTTCCCACATACAAAAAATGCTTCATAAAATATCGGCTGAAAATATTCCGCAAATCTGAGCATCAGTCCGGTAGTGATGACTCAAAATAAAGCAATTATCGACTGATTCCGATATGATTCTGGGCAGATGGTGGCGGTCTTTCCCGCAAGTCTCTAAATGTAGGGTGTTCGCCCCGTGATCACAAGGTCGCAGGTTCGAATCCAGGGCCGATAAAGTTACCAATGAGGTACTCATGAGCAAGGTACCGTCCCCAAGCACCGCTCCCCGGGCACTTGTTAGCTGCCTGCTGTTCCTTCACGGATGGGTTAAATGCAGAGCTCACATTTCGTTGTGGTGCACTGTGTGCTGTGCTGTGGTGTGTTCACAATGACAAATACTCACTCACTTCCCTTTTTTTTGATATTATTGTGCATACCTACTTTTAAAGTCATAAAGATAAGATTTGCAGTCTTGTTTTAGAGGAAATATCCCACCTTGTCACCTTGTGAGGACAAAAACAGACAACAGAAAACAGAAACAAAATAACTTCATTAATTGTAATCAGGGCAAACTGTTCAAATAGTCATGATATTGGTTTATATCGCACAGCCCTAGAAGAAAATCACCTTTTTGCGTCATCTTCAGTTATAAAGAGATTTTTGTCTTTTGTATTAAAGCTGAGTACACATCTTATTGTCAGTTCAGTAGATAGTCATTTGAAGTCTGCTGATATCAGAAAGTCTGCCACGATATGATTTCCTTTTGTTTCATTTCTGGAGCCAGTGATTGATATCAGACAATATCACATGCTGATTTAACACCATCACTTCCACATAGCACATCATTTGACATTTTGTTTTTGAGCTCAACTGTACATTAAAAGGAAAAACAACCTTCTCTATTGATAACAATAGACGCCTTGTTCAATATTAAGTCACATTACAAAATATATGTTGTCTGATCATTTTGGGTTGATGCTATGAGCTCATATCTCTTTAAAATGATGTATTATTTCTTTCATGCATGCAAAAAACAAATGCATCACCCTTCATTTCTGCTCATACTTATCTCATGGGTGTTTTGCATGCTTTGCAAATAAATGAATTGATGAAACGATACATAAATAAAACATCTTGTGCTGACGTTGCGTCATGCAAAAGGCGTCATTCAAATGTTGGAATCTTTGCTTATCAACAGCCACTTTGTTCAGCGTGAAACAGATAGGAATTCCCCTAAAATACTCAGCCCCCTTCCCTTTTGTGCTTGTTCTCTCAGTGCACGGCTCAGCACCACCCTCGCTTTACACCACCTCTCAGTGACACACGTGTTGCACCATGCGCACACTTTACGCCCCCTTCAAGTCTCTAAATGCAGCAGCTAGAACACTTCTGAAAATCATCAGGTCATTTTACACAATCCGTGCATTCGCAGAAATAAAATTAGAGCCAGTGTCCGATTTCCCATTTTGCCGTCAAATTGAACATGGAAAAAACAGAAAACGGCTGTGTCTTTAGAAACATGCCGGTTCAGCTAGTTACCTTTCCTGCTTGTTTTTAAGGCCTTGCACGGTCTCGCACTCTCTTACATATCCAGCACGCTTCACTCCACCCCACTTCAAGATCATTGCGGTCATACCGGTTTTCTCCCATTAAGAATACATGGGATTTGGGACTGGAAAGCTTCCCTCTACCTGTTTTCACGCGACAGTCAACGCGGTTCTTATGCCACCTCAGACCACCTCACTGAACACACATCTCAATCTGTTTCCACCTGTACCCCTCTTTTTCTTACTGAAATCGTCCCTCATTCTTTCCCCATTCACTTCAATGCATTTTAATCAAAGTCTGATAGTTTTCATGTCACAGCTACAAAACTTGAGCATTTTCTTGCAGAATGCATCTCTACTTTGCCATTGTGAACACAGCAAAGCACACAGTGCAACACAAACACATGTGAGATCTGCATTTGACCCACCCATGAAGGAGCAGTGGGCGGCTAATGTGCTGTACCCGGGGAGCAGTGCTTCGGGACGGTACCTTGCTCATGAGTACCTCAGTGGTACCGTTACTGGTCCGGGACTTAAACCAGCAACCCTCCTCACGGAACCAATTCCCTAACTGTTACACTACCAAGTGCATTACCAGCAGCAGCTAGAGAAGCTGAATTACTTTCCTGTCTAATATTTATTACGTTTATTTTCATTAATTGAATCCTTATTTCTGCCATTTTTTTTGATGACTTCCTTTTGTTTTAATTTATAATAATTTCATTGTGTTGACATGCACACAAACACTTTTGATGCCTGCATTTTTAATAGCCTTGCATTTTTTACCAGCACACAAAAAAAATTGGGTTTGCCGAGTGAGGGAAGGCGGGGGGGAGAGAGAGAGGTTGGGAAATTTACAGGGAAGGCTCTTTTGCCTCAAAGACAGAACTGAAAGTGGGTTTGTTGAGATGCTCGAAGTCCAAGAATGCTTGTAGTTGTTGATAAACAGGACAAAGTGCATCTTAGTTCTGCACACACACACACACACTCACACACACTCACACACACACTTGTATCAACTGTCTAACTGAATAATGTGGCTTCAGCGTTAAATGTGAGAAAATAGCACTTCTCCTAAAGGGCAACACCAGCCAGCAGTCACTAACGGTGATTCTAAAAGTGATATTAAAATTAAATGTATCATTTAGTGTCAGTGGATCCTTTCACTTTAAACCACAGTTTCACAGTGTAACTGTCAGATAGTTGCTGTAAACGTTGCTCAGAAAGTTTCTTTTTCAACAGAAATAATTAGTGAATTTACATGAGTGATTATTTTTCATTGTGAACAGACCACAGCACACAGCGCACCACAACCATTTGCATTTGACCCATCCGTGAAGGAGCAGTGGATAGCTGATCTGCAGCACCCATGGAGAAGGGCTTGGGAACGGTACCTTGCTCATAAATACCTCAGTGGTACCTCTACCAGTCCAGGACTTGAACTGGCAACCATCCTATCCTATCGGCCAACTCCCTAACTGTTACATTACCAGCTGCCCCAGTTGGTATTGCCAAGTACTTTTTTACTTACATAGAATTTGCTTTGGTGGTTGGTGCCAAAACTTTAAACGTAGGACAATTAAAAAAATAAATACAAATGAAATTGAGTGATTATTTGTCATTGTGAACACAACACAGCAGACAGTGCACCACAACCACATGTAAGCTCTACGTTCGATCCATCCGAGTACCTCAGTGGTACCTTTATCCATCCTGGGATTCGAACAGGTGACCTTCTGACCATGGGCGAACTCCCTAACCTTCACACAACTACCCCGTCTTTTCGATTTTTTTAAAGTGAAAGGCACTAATACCAACGGATTGATTAATCAGTATATGTGAAAGGCGCTTTATGCATTAATATTACTTGCTTATTTACCTACAGGTGAAGGTGGAGCTGCTTTGGCTCTGTTCCAACTGGAATTTCCCACTGTGTGTATGTGTGTGTTTCCTGCACGGCCTGCTGATCACATTTCTGGGCACATTCCAACATTCTTACTCAAACAAAAACAAAGAGGGAAAAGAAGGAGGAACTTTCGCAGGCATTTCCAAGTACAGTCTGCAGAGTCTTGTGTTTCTCTGCACGCATCGTTTTTTTTTCGATGTGAAGAGCAGACGTGTCGGCGGGGCTCGCGGTTTATCGAACGTTTTGCAGGAGGAGAACGAGGAGGCGCTCAGGCTAAATCTAGAACCTGGAGACAAGAAAAGGTCATTGTTCACTCGCACAAAGGCTGGAATGTCCCTCGAACTGCTGTGAACAGACGACTGTTAATGCTGTGAATAAGTTGTGCAGTTGAAACACTACTGAGTGCTGTTAGACAATTGTTAATAATAGTAATCTTCAATTATATGGTGACTTTCATAGATAAAAGTGCACACTAAAAATAAAATCAGAAAAACAGACCAGCAACTTGGAGCAGGAGTCATTTGAGTATTAATATGAGTAAATTAAAACGAATTTAAACACGATTAAAGAACTGATTAATCAAAAATGAGAAATCATTCAAAAAATGGAGAAATAGGGATACGATTAATTAAATGTTAAAACACTGTGAAATCTGCATCACACCACGCTTTCGCAGCTGCCACTTGGAGTTGAAGGAGTCCACCTTGGCTAAGATGGAAGAATCCATGTCCGTATTTATCAAAATGTTTGACCCTAAAAGACCAAATGGACAAAACTTTCACATTTTAGTGTAACTTAGAACATCACAACACTCTCTACCTCCAAAACACCATTCAACCCTGATTGGAATTTGACATTATACTGTTAAAAATGGTACAGATTTTCATACTAATGTTAACAATTTTACATTTAAAAAATCAATTATCTTTAATATTATCTTACAGCACAAACAGCTGGATGAAACAGCTTGGATGTAGTTGCTACTTCTTCTCTGAAGCTTGTAGTGTAGTAACTACTTTATTATAACAGCAGCTTGTTGCAGAGGTGTATTCAAGACCATCTAAACCAAGGCCAAGTCTTGACCGAGTCCAGAGTGTGTCGAGACTGAGACCAGGACAGGGCGAGACTGATTCAGGCCCGAGAGTGGACCAATGCATGTCTTACACCACATGACAAATAAGTTGAACATGCAAAACCTAAGCGACCCTCAAAAAGAGCTGAACAAAGCAAACAGCGTACACAAAGCAACATTAAGCATGTTTATTTCTCTCTTACATATCTATAATGAGGAAATCGCTTCGCTGGAAGCAGTTATCACATCATATGTTAAACTCAACAAACCACAGCGGCAGAACGCTCTCAAGATCAAACTCACCCGAAAGATAAGGAGGTAGTTGCTAAACACCACTCATCTCCATGTCTCCACAACCCCGATTGGGATTAAGCGGTTCAGATGATGAATGAATGCTAATGAAAGCAAATTCCTTATATACGACAATGTACTTGGCCATAAACTTCATATACTGTACGTTCTAATTATGGGACGGAGGCAATAATAATTTTGCAAAGTTATTCTCAATTTTTAAACCAATTATCTTTGCTGGGCGTATGTTAACTTTAAACCTGATGTAACCTTTGTGTTTATTCCGTGTGGAATATTTGTCTGCATGTGTAAAGGGAATAAGTTTAACCAATGCAACACGTCATGAGGCAAAAGGAGCCAGTGATCTGCTTTTGGCAGGCAGTGTTAGCGATGTTCTAATAAGGCCGGCTTGGCTCTTAGCTGAATTCCAGCGTGAGTAATCGTGTTGCTTCCTCACAGGAGCTGGAGAGCTTTAAAATCTTTGTGACGAAGAGGCCTGCCTTCGACGTGGTCATCGACGGCCTGAATGTGGCCAACATCTTACCCAAGTCTGGAAAGTCTGAGACAGTAAGAACACAGCATCTTAAACTCATCTTTTCATATCCACTGCTATGCTTAAAAAAGGGGCGTAACGATATATCAATCTACATAGATTTAATAAACCCATAGCACAAATCCAAAATGAATACATCGAGCACATCGTGAAGTGTTGTCTGGATTTCCAAGACAGAAATGTGTTTCTGCCCTGGCTCTGTGGTGCTGGCTCCGGCTCTGACTCCTTCATTGTGTGACTGGACGTTTACATTAGAATCTTTGGAATAGAATTGCTGTAATTTATTAGAGAGAGGATATAAACATGTGAAACAGGAAAATACTGGCATGTAATCCATTATTTTTAACAATGTAACTGATTATGCATCTCACCTTAAATGTGTAGCTATAATAAGCTGTGAAATTACAATGATCACAATGATATTATACATCTTCACTGTAACAGTGAACAATAAAATGTAAAAAAAAAAAAAGTTACACACTACAAAGAATTTTCCAAATGCCTCCCTTTCACAGCAAAAATATTTTTAATATTAAAAATTTATTTCAGTTTGCTGTTGTAATATGTACGTTGTGAGTCATAATGGAAACTCAGTAGCTTTGCCCAGAACTTTGGCAAATGTTGCCCAATTTGTAACATTTCACTGTTGAATTAAGATTAAGAAAGTGATTACTGGTCATTGTGAACACAGCACAGCACCACAAATTTGAGCTCTGTATTTGACCCACCCGTGAAGGAGAATTGGGCGGCTTTTCTGGCAGCACCCAGTGAGCAGTGCTAGGGGGCAGTACAATCGTACAAACAAAATAATCGTTCATTTATTATATTTGAGTAAATAAGTATTTTGGTAAAATGTCCAATTAATCGTGATATTGATTTGAGGTCATATCGTCCAGCCCTACATGCAAGAGTGAGTTTGTGCCGGTCAGAGAGTCAAGTCAATGTGAGTATTTGTAAATGTAGAATGGAAAAGTTCTTGTTGAATATGTGTTTTTCCACGTTGTGATCAGACGCTAACAGGTTCATTGCAATCCTTTGAAAACTCACAGTAAAGACTTATTTTCCACTAAACTCACTTAAGAAATCAAACCCAGAATTAGTCAGACTTTAAAATACCCCTGCGCACACACACTTCCTCCTCACCACTTACACACCTCTCACAAGGTAAATCCCGTCCACCCACTAGACTCGACACTGTAAAAAAAAAAAAAACCAACAACAGTCAGTCAGTGAGTCATGTTAACACACTTCAACTTACAACCTCAATATATACAATTTCAACTCACTTTAATACGTTTTCACAGCTACGGTTAAGGCTAAATTCATGTGTTGAAAATTGCAAAATTGAAAGAAAAATATTCCAGTAATATACACCATCTTCCACCAAACTAGACTTAAAATAATCAGTTGAAATAATTAGTATATCCAGTTTCATTTCATGTAAAATTTTGGGGAGGACCTAAGTTTTTGAATTGAACCTGTTGGATTTTTTTGTGTAGTGCGTTAACACAGTCACTCTTAAACACAGCTATAGCTACAACATATGGACTTTTCTACCATAATATGCACATGTACAGTTAACGTCTATAATCAGGGGCAGATTAAGGTGTACATGGACCTCTAGGCTACATTTTCTGTTAGCCCCGCCCTCACCGGGCTTATTTTAATGAATTGATATGTTACTGGCCAACTGGGGGGCCCCTGGCAAGTGGGCACATGTGGGTGCCCCTGGGCTTCAGCCATATCAAGCCTGTGTGTTAATCTGCACCTGTCTATAATAGAAACCCTTTAAGAGCATCTTTTTCAATATGTATTATATATTTTAATTCCTACACTTTAGTTTTATCATAAGGTTTCTGTAATTTATTCTGTGACTTTCTTTAATTTGCAGTCTTAGGATGGTTCAGGCCACATTTCACTACATGTACTTGTAGAACTATGTATGTAACAAATTAAGAATCTTGAGCCTTAACGTTTTAAGCATCTTCACATTTTCATTTTCAGTAACTTAATTACTTTTTGCTGTAATCCAATAATATAAGGCAATACATTTTCAGTAATATTATACTTCATACATTATACATTATATTTCAGTAACACACTTTACAACACACTTTTACTCAGAAATGTAGTGCTGTTTTGTTTTTATAATAAAATCCACAACACCACGGCCTAAAGACCACAAGAGTAAAATAGTGTGATTAAAAGAGCTATTTCCTACAGAGTGTACAATTACAGTCATTACAGTTAATTCTACTGGCTGTAGAATGAACTGCAGTAAACTACATTTTTAGCATTTTACAATGCCAAGTCCTACTTCCACACTTATTTTGGTGAAAGTAACTCAAAAGTAAGGCATTGCAATTCGGAGACGGCAATTTAGGAATGGAACCAGTTACTTTGAAATAACATTACCTAGTCATCTAGAATCTAGTACATTTTGCCCAGCTCTGTTTAACATGAGTAATTGATCAAACCAGTTTTTTCTACAGTGCATCATCAGTGTCTAATTTTACTCTAGCGGTGGAATTCTCTTCAGTGTAAACTGCATTTAGGTGGGACTGATATTTAGAGCTGTGTTTTTTCCCCCGACCCCCATCAAACGCATTACACCGCGACCTACAGCCTCCAGTTTCACACCCGTCTGTGTAATGACTGCATGGGAGTCCGACTCTTAATCAAAGGCCAGCCTTTAATTAACACCTAGACGTGTGTGTGAGTCTGTGTGTACACACGTACTCTGACACACAGTTTTACTCCAGAAGTCAGAACTGGTTTTCTTCTTTTCTGCCCACATGAATTAGTGGCTTTCATCATCTTCAAATGATTCTGCAACAGATTTCCCACCGACTGTGAAGGGGAACTCGGTGCCTTTTGCCATGACTAAATTCTTTAGAATCAGACTTTTGTGGTCAGCCTCATTTACGAGGGTGACTTTTGCCCCAATTTTCTAGTTGACTGTGACGTGATGTGACTACGTGTCGGGGTAAGTCCTGTCTCGCTGCTCTAGGAGCTCGCAGAGACCCCATTTCCATTGCACTGGTGCCGGTTCTGGTTCTTACCTGGCTGTGCTGGGAAATAGCTTACTAAATTGAAGATGCTACTAACTTGACTGCTTTTTACAGCTTATTAGTTGCATTATTAGTTGCATTAAAGCAAAATGATTTTGCTTTAAAAGTAAGAAGTAACAGTCTAACAAAACGGAAAAATGCAAAATTGAAACAAAAAGGGGAAATTTCTCTCTTTAAGTCCCGTCCACACGGGCGTCCGAATCAGACGTTTTTCTGGTGTTGGTGACGTAAGGTGAGCATGGACTCAGAGCATCCATACGGATGTTCGTGACCTGTGTGAGTGTTAGGGTGAAGCCAGTATCGGCGGTGATGTTTTTTCTTCTCCCGTCTACGTGGTTGCATCAGGAGGATTTTTAACAGAAGAAAGTGTCTCGGTTTTAATGAAGCACAGGGATCCATTTTCCCTGAACTCAATGCAGAAATATCCACAAAGACGAGCCACAGGTAAACACTTTGGACAGCCTGATTACTGCCCTCACAACTAAACACACCAAACATTTAAACAGCATTAAACAGTGTCAAACCAACGGCAATATAACGCCTCACTGAAGTCAATCAAGCGCAGATACAAAACTCAACAAAAACACGTTGGGTGTTCATTTATCCAAGATTCTAACGTCCATGTGAATGGGGCCTTAGAAAGCCATGTATTTTCAACCTGCAGAATTGGCAAGAGTGGCAGCTGATTGGCTACTGTGCCCGTGCAGCACGTTCATTCCATCACAGCGTGCTCTCGGCAGCTGCCAGATAAATTCTGATGCTGGTTCCACCTTGGCCAAGATGGAAGCTAGAATCCATTAGTGCAGTAACTACTATATTAAAACAGGAGCTTGTAGTGGAGCTTTGATACTTTTAATCACAAGCAGTTTTGCGCAAGTTAAAATGTACTAGATTATGGATGACTATGTTTTTTCAAAGTAATTGGTTCCATTATGATATTACTGTCTCTGAATTGTAATGCATTACACGACTGCTGCATTACTTTCCCCCAAAATAACTAAGGAAGCAGATTTATAAGCATTATTTGTAAACAACAAATAACATCATATCATTTCATTTACAAATTAACTGGCCTTCTAGAACAGCAAAGTTAGTCCAGAGCTGATTTTGCATTCTTATTTTTTACTGGAAAAATGTGGCACTGGTTCCAGATTAAAAAATGGCACTGAAACGGCACCGGAACCAGCCTCAGTGCTGTGGGAAAGGGGGAAACGGGCACTGAAAGACAACTGGCGCTGACCTTTTACAGGAACAAGAACTGATTTAGCATTAAAAACTCTCACCTTGATCATATTCTTATGAACCTCCTGAACCATGAATGCGTCTTCTCTTAATAGGGATGTGAAAAACTATGTAGCACTGTTCCCTGGACCGGAGTTTAGTGGTTTCCTAAAACCAATTCATGAATGATTGTAGAAATCTGGAATAATAGACTTTCGTTTACCAGAAGGAGCCAAACCCTCATAGTGAAAGTAGGAGAGAAAGCAGTGCAGAAGACCTATCGCAGAGTGAAGGGAAAGAAAAAGTCTTTCATCCGTGTTTGGACTTAAGTATAAGGAAAGCTCTGATGCAATTAGGGTTAAAGTTTGCTTGCTAAACAGGCTGTTCTGCGGCGCTCGGTGCTTTCCAGCCACTCACTATCCACTTCCTTGTGATGAATTTGCAGAAATGCGAACGCACACTGACCTACAGCCAGCAGATGTCTGTGTGTGTGTTTGTGTGTTCATGTATATATCAGTTTGCGAGAACCTGGCTGTCTCCTAAAAATACTTGACTATTTTTTACAACTTTGTGAGTACGTTAGAATTTTTACAGAAATTACAATTTATATTAGAATGCCTTTAGTGAAAGTGAGTGGTTATTTGTCATTATTTGTGAACACAGCACAGCACAACCAAATGTGACCTCTGCATTTGACCCGTCCCTGAAGGAGCAGTGGTTAGCATCAGGGGAGCAGTGCTTGGGGACAGTACCTGACTCATGAGTATCTCAGTGGTACCATTTACCAGTCAAGGGTTGGACCGGCGACCTTCCAGTGACTGGGCGAACGCTCCGACCGTTACGCCACCAATTCCCTACTTTATTGGCAATGCATGAGCAGTATTCATTCATTCATTAATCAATCCCTATCAGGGTCAGGAGGACCAGAGCCTATTCTGGGACTTCAAGCAGGAGGCGGGGACCAACCCTGGCCAGAAGATCGCCGGTTCGAATCTCAGACCGGTAAAGGTACCACTGAGGTACTCATGAGCAAGGTACCGTCCCCAAGCACTGCTTCCCGGGTGCTGCCCAGTCAGCTGCCCACTGCTCCTTCACGGATGGGTCAAATACAGAGCTCACATTTGGTTGTAGTGCACTGTGTGCTGTGCTGTGCTGTTGTGTGTTCACAATGACAAATAATCACTCACTTCACACCTAAGGGGGCAATTTAGAGTAAGTAATCAACCTGTGGGAGAAAACCCGAGCACCCAGAGAAAACTCCACACAGAAAGACGACACGACTGACCCCTTGTCTAGGTTTGATGTGAAAATCTAAAAGAGGTAAAAGATGTGCTTTTGTTTAGCGAGGTTAGGGTCAGGGTTTGCTGTAGATGCAGAATTGTTTATATCTAGTCATTATGGGAGTCAATGGAAGTCGCTCACAAAGACAGTAATGCAAGTGTGTGTTTGTGTGTGTGTGTGTGTGTGAGACAGCACAAGGAAGACACTCACATTTATGTCTGACTTATGTAGTCATCCTGTTTTACCAGTGAAACCATTTAATCTTTAAAGGTGTGGGTATATTTTTTGATTTACATTAGAATATAAAATAAGACTAGTTATAATGTAATATAAAATATAATCCACCTTGTTTACCAAGTGCTCTTAACAAGAAATTTGTCACACAGTTTTCACCAAGATTTGGACATTTGCCAGTGTTTTCTTATTTCAGATTTTTGGACCATTTTTCTTGTCCAGTTTTAAGTCACTCATTTATATTCACTCATTTAAGTTGCTACATTAAATGATTTGGATCTAATTGCACAGAAATAGCAATATTATAATCATGAATCATTATAATCATATACACATTAATGCAATGAAGCAATGTAGGAGTAGGTATTATAACTTTTTTACTTTTTACTTTAGTAACTTGCCAAATGAAAACCCTATAAATAATTGTTATGTGAATAAAATAGTTTTAATACGTTCTTTTAAGCTACATTTTATAAACAAATAACCCATGCCAAGAACAAGCATTCAATCAACACCACATATTTGGTGCACTTGTGGGAACGCGCAGTGACATTTCCCAAATACATTTTTACTTCCTTGTTAATTTGATCTGTCATGAAAATTATATGATTCACATTCACCACTCCAGGAAGAGGGACATTTTATTATGCGACCAATCATATTTATTTATTCTTTTCCTTTTAAGACTTGTAGACTTATATTTCCAGTTATGCTTATGCATGTAAGTACAAATACAGTTAGGACCAGAAATATTTGGACAGTGACACAAGTTTTATGATTTGGGCTCTGCATGCCACCACATTAGATTTGAAATTAAACAACTGAGATGCAATTAAGGTGCAGACTTTCAGGTTTAATGCAAGGGGTTGAACAAAATATCCTATGAAACATTTAGTAATTGCAACCATTTTTCTACAAAGTCTCCTTTCAGGGGCTCAAAAGTGATTGGACAAATTAACATTACCACAAATAAAATCTTCATTTTTAATACTTTGTTGGGAATCCTTTGCAGGCAATAACTGCCTGAAGTCTGGAACCCATGGACATCACCAAACGACAGGTTTCCTCCTTTGTGATGCTTTGTCAGGCCTTTACTGCAGCGGTCTTCAGTTGTTGCTTGTTTGTGGGTCTTTCTGCCTTAAGTTTTGTCTTAAGCAAGTGAAATGCATGCTTGATCAGGTTGAGATTTGGTGCTTGACTCGGCCATTGCAGAATATTCCACTTCTTTGCCTTTATAAAACTCCTGGGTTGCTTTCGCAGTATGTTTTGGGTCATGATCCATCTGTACTGTGAAGTGTTGTCCAATCAACTTTGCTGCATTTGGCTGAATTCATCCGGCTGCTTCTGTCTTCTGTCACATCATCAATAAACACCAGTGACTCAGTGCCTTTAGAAGCCATGCATGCCCATGCCATCACATTGCCTCCACCCTGTTTTACAGAAGATGTGGTGTGCTTTGGATCATGAGCCGTTCCAAGCCTTCTCTATACTTTCTTCTTCCCATCATTCTGGTACAGGTTGATCTTAGTTTCATCTGTCCAAAGAATGCTGTTCCAGAACTGGGCTGTCTTCTTTAGATGGTTTTTGGCAAAGTCTAATCTGGCCTTTCTGTTTCTGAGGTTGATTAATGGTTTGCACCTTGTTGTGAACCTTCTGTATTTGCTCTCATGAAGTCTTCTCTTTATGGTAGACTCAGATACTGATACTCCTAACACACTCCTTTGGCCACTATCATTTCCAACCAACATTTCCACTGTCTCTCTGATGGATTTCTTATTTTTTTCAGCCAAAGGATGGTCAGTTTCACTTACATTGAGAGCTCCTTTGACCGCATGTTGTGGGTTCACAGCAACAGCTTCCAAATGCAAATGCCACATCTGGAATCAACTCCAGACCTTTTACCCGCTTAATTGATGATGGATTAACGAGGGAATAGCCCATGCAGCCCATGAAAAAGCTTTTGAGTTAATTGTCCAATTACTTTTGGTCCCTTAAAAAAGAGGTGGCTACATATGAAAGAGCTGTAATTCCTAAACCCTCAAATTAAAGTTGAGAGTCTGCACTTTAAGCCCATATTGATTTTATAACTGCATCTTGAATATGTTTTGGTAAACAGCTAAAATAACAATACCTGTGTCACTGTCGAAATATTTCTGGGCCTAACTGTAGACATATACATATAAATGGACGTATAAGCATAAACAGACATTTACATTTAAAAAGACATACATATACATAGACATACAAGTGTAAATGGATGTATACATATATATGGATGTATAAACGTAAATGGATGTATATTTGTATTTTTTCCTTATAAAACTTATGCCCAGTTATGCGTATACTGTATATCACTAACCTGTCATTTCAGGAACTGTAAGTTTCTTATCACAATATGAACATGTACTCATACTGTCTATAGCATAAATCTTATTTAGAAACATTTAAAACTATTTATTTTACTCTATTTTAGTTTATCATACAATTTCTTTTACTTAATCTGTTATTAATTTCTAATTTCTAAAATTCTATTTTAATTTTGCACAATTTTAAAATTGTTCTGGATGCATTTCACTTAACGATGTGCTTGTATAATTATGTATGTGAATAAAAAGAATCTTGAATTTTATTCGTTCATATGACATTCTCAGACTTAACACATTCCAAGCCGCAAATCTCTCTGGATATTTTTAACTTGCCGTTCTAACTCGGGAGCGACAAAGCATTTCCTCCGCATCTACCTTTTGTTGTGTAGAAAAGACGCTTCCTCTTCAGCAGGAAACCCCCCGTTATAGTGCCACTGTGTGAGTGGACGAGACACGGAGGTTAAAACAAAGTTGAGAATGAATAATTTCCCTGAGACTCATCGTGCCTGGGGAATTCCTGTGAACGATATGGCTCGATGCACTGATAAAGACGGATGAATGAATGAACAGTTCATTCATAAATTCTGTCTCTTTCCGGATATAGACAATTTACACAATCACACTCTCACTCACGCCTTACGGGCCTATTCAGAGTCGTCAATTAACCTGTATTGCATGCTTTTGGGAGGAATGCAAACACGGGGAGAGCATGCAAACTCTACACAGAAAGGCCCTACAGCCGACCGAGGAATCGAACCCAGGACCTTCTCGCTGTGAGGCAACAGCGCTAACCACTGCGCCACTTTGCCGCCCCAATTCATATTTTATGTTAATGTTTTCTTCAGCTCTTCAGCTGTGTGATACATAATTGTGTGTGTGTGTGTGTGTGTGCCTGTGTCTGTGTTTGTGTATAGCTGCTTGCGGTGGTGTCAGAGCTGCAGAAGCAGGGTCTCAATGTCCTGGTTCTGGGCAGGAAACACATGCTGAATCCCTGCAGGAACTGGGACAGACAACACATTAATCACATTAAACAGAGAGCACACTGCTTCTTCACCGAGAACATGTGAGTACCACACACAGTCACACACCTTACACACAAACACACACCTTACACACAAGTTCATGTCAGGACGGAGACTTTAAAATGACAAAATCCTGTTCTAACTCAAAGTCTCCTCCCTGTCATGGACATCCTGCTTACACATACAGGGGTAGGGGTGGCCAGTATCACTCAAAACTCACATCATGGGATTTTTGAACTGTCGATATATAGCAACATTTTTCTTATCGAGTTTCACTCCATAAGCCATTTATATTTACTTATTGAAGTTATTATATTAAATGTTTTGGATCTAATTGTACAGAAATAACAATATTATAATCATGAACAAAATATACACATGAATGCAAGAAACACTTATAAACATTAATGCAATAGGGCCAATGATATGATATGAACTACTTTAATAACTTGACAAATGAAAACCATATAAATATATGGTATATAAATAAAATTGTTTCAATGTGTTCTTTTAACATTTCTCTGAATTTATATACAACAATATCTGTTTTTTTGGAACCTGTTAAATTAATGTATCGTGATGGTTTTATTTTCAAACCATGCATTAAACAATATTGATCATATCAGGGGACTCAATATATCACCCAGCCCTGCATCCAGACACATATACAGAAATTCGAGCTTACTTCGGGCCTACTTACTTCTCTGCTTCTTTTTGCTAAGCTGACTTATGATTAATTTCACTTGTATGATATCAGTTCTGAAGATGACCCTTTCCTGCTCTACGCCACGCTGCATTCTGGGAACCACTGCAACTTTGTGAGCCGCGATCTGATGAGGGACCACAAGGCCTGCCTCTCAGATAGCGCTACCAGACGCCTCTTCTTCAAGTGGCAGCGCGGACACCAGCTGGTGGTCAGCGACTACGTCCCTGGCAAAAGGGTTCAATTTCAGGTGGGATAAGATACAGGTGATGGAGAAAATCGCAGCAATGCACAGTAGGGCTAGGCAGTTAATCGAAAATTTATTGAAACTGATACATATCCCCATGTGTGTTTATGTCCCTTAGAAACATCCTAGAGCCAGGCAATTAAAAATGAAACAAATGAAATATTCCAAACCTCTAATAGATGTAATTTTACACATATTGATCATTTCGATTGTGACTGTAATTCTGCTAATACTCTTTTAAAAAGAGAATTCTGGTACTACTTTTCTCAGTGTGTGTTCATGTACTGTCCCTTTTAAAACATACTTCCATACTTTATTTTTCCTTTATTGTTTTAAAATCACAAAGATGTTGACTGATTTTCTAAATACTTTTATTTTGATTCATTTAGAATTAAATTTACAACTAGGGCTGGGTTCAAAAAATCGATTCACCGATCAATATCGATTCTCATTCGAAAAATACGATATCGATTCAAAAATTCACGGATCGATCTTTTCCTGTGGCTATGCAGTACTTCTCACGACCGCGCACGGAGAGCTATAAAAACGTGAGACCGGCGAAACCGAAACCAAATAGAGCCATGGCTGAAGCTGCTCCGCTCAAATCACCGTCTGGCCTAAAGGCTGATGTTTGGCAACACTTCGGTTTTAAAACAAGTTATTTTATAACCAAGCAAAACTAGTATTGACGCAAAGAAATCTTTAAATAAATCGATATCGAATCGAATCGAGAATTGAATCGGATCATGACCTTGTGAATCGGAATCGAATCGATTCAGGAAATCAGCAACGATACCCAACCCTATTTACAACACATTATTGAATGATTTTTCTTATATTAAAGGGTTGGACAATCAATCTAAAATTAATCAATGACATTTATAATCTCTAATTGACATAATCTTGTCCATGAAGGTTATTTCAGAATTCACATATTGTCTGAAAAACTAGGGGTATGCAAAAAACACATATTGAATCGAATCACGACTCTTTCTCTGTCAATTCAAAATCGCTTCACGCATTCCAAAAAATCAGTTAATATTTTTGAACTAACGTAATGCTACTAGTTTACTTTTCTTCCAGACACATGTTCAGCTTACAGTCCTGTAGATCGCACAATGTGAAAATCTGCCCAGCTAGACCCCATGAGTTTGAAGTAAATGCATTACATTTAGTAAACTACATTTGATTTAGTGTGATTGTTTTGTTGATCTGCCACAGCCAAATGGGAAAAGTAACTCAAAACAGCAATACCAAAACAAACTCATCTATATAGTGAATCGTGAATTGTTTATGAATTGTGAATCAATTTTAAATCAAATTGTGAGCCCAAGAATCAGAATCGAATCGAATTGTGTGATTTTCTGAATCATGCACCCCTACTTAAAACGTACTAGTGTGTGTGTGTGTGTGTTGTGGTTATCACTGCACCAGACATTATAGTGCCAGATTTGCAGAATACACATTGTCTGACTACGTCTGGGCAATTAATTGAAAACTGAGATTCAGAATTCTAATTGATTTCAATCATCATCTTGCCCATGATGATTATTTTGAAAAATTTGTTAATACTTTTAAAACAAAACTCTGTTTCTACTTTCCCCAGTGTTTTAAAACCATACTAGTGTGTGTGTTGTCACATGACTCTGTCCCATCTAGTCTGCCACTACATCTGTGTGTTTCCTACACTTATTTTAACATCACGAAGGTTTGCACTCTTACATTAGAAACAAAATCCCAGCTTTAATGGTCAAGCATAATTACAGCACAAACCTTGTCAGTGAACCATCAGGGCAAAAAATGCCCTAAAACATTACCATCATAATAGTTCATTAATCATAACCTAGAAAAAAATGATTAGTTCAATTAATCGTGATATTGTTTTGAGGTCAGCCCAGCCCTAGTGTACAGTATTATACAGAAATAGAAATTATATATTAGAAATAGAAATTTATACATATTTGATGCTTAAATCATTCGGTTTTATTTCTGTTTTTTTTTCTAGAGGATATTAACATTTGATACAATAGTCCAAAACACTGGAAGGACTTGGCATATTCCCTACGATGAAGAAGGAGGAGGAGACAGGAGCACGTATGAAGTTCCACAGAAGTGGCTGTGCCTTACCAGTAACCATTAAAGAACTTTGACCCATTTCTGAAACAGGGACTTTTGTATGAATAAGATACATAAATAGTACTTGTTCTATATAGTCTAAACTGAGTCACATGATCAGTACTTCCCCGTGTTCATTTACAGAATCATTGCTAAATGAATGCTTTCCTCTCAGGTATGGTTTGAGAATTCACCGAAGTGTTTTTATTCTGGAGAAGTCTTGAGTTGCATATATTATTAGCCACCTTTCGATCATGGGGCGAGTTCGCCCTAACCCTAACCGTTAGTTAGTTCCCTAACCGTTACGCTACCATCTTCCAAATATGGGCACGAGGTGGGGATCAACACTGGGCAGGCACCAACACACCACAGGGCACACTCTATGGGGCCTATTTAGATTAACCAATTATCCTATAGTGCATGACTTTAAAGTGTGGGAGGAAACCAGAGCACACAGAGAAAACCCACATGAACATGGGGAGAGCACACAGAAAGACCCCATAGCCAACCTGGGGATCGAACCTAGGACCTTCTTGCTATGAGGCCACAACCAAATGTGAGCTCTGCATTTGACCTATCTGTGAAGGAGAAGTGGGCAGCTTTAATGGCAGTACATGGGACGCAGTGCTTTGGGATGGTACCTTGCTAATGAGTACCTTTACCGGCCAGGGACTTGAACCTTCCACATATATGGCTTTGATCACTGCTCAATTCTCTTGGGGCTTTTGCATTTGGGTTGGGGCTT
>JAVGVS010000806.1:65000-94954 GCA_032718565.1 Distichodus sexfasciatus
AACTTTCAGCAGCAAAATCTGGCGTCTGTACACGCTCAACTCTGACTGCACACACCTTCACACTCACTCCTGCGTTATAAATGTGCCAGAAAAACAGCCAATCCCAGGCTTGGAAAAAGCTGATTGGCTGATTTGGTCTCCAGTCAGGTGTCTGATATGGTTCTAAGTTCATATAGTGAATAGCAGCACACATTTTTCCAGTACGACACCAGAAGCAGCAACAAGAAGACGAGTTGTGGGTTATTTGAAGGTTTTGGGTGTGACGTGTTCAGCCAGCATCCTAGTCTAATTGTATCTGTTAATGTTCCTAAATCTGTTGATGTTGCAGGGATTATGACTCTATTTATAATGTACAATCTGATGATGTAATGAGATGCATGAGGAGTCTTACAAGAGAGAATCCAGTCACTTCATGCACTAAACACACTGCATTTGCACAGAACTTTTCATGTCTTTCAGTTAAATAAAAGACCATATTCCACTCCTGTCAATCATTCAAGTTCGCTTCAAAATACTGTTAAAATTTCATCTTGTCTCATGAGCCGAGTGTCCCGTCTCTCGCATGATATACAAGTCAACGTATGATATTGTCTCATATTGATTTAGAAGGAGCAGCGATCAGTTTGAGACAGCATCGTATGCTGATTTAATATCATCACCTATGTTCATATCAAGTCACAAAAAGCAACAAAAACTTGACTTAAATTGAAATCCTATCATCGCAGACTTTGTGATTCTTTTGAATCGATATGATATTGTGTCGTGATTAAACTTGTTCTGCAGCCCAAGTGTTATTGGGAGCTTAAAATGATGTCCCTTTCATCTTAATCTCACAGACAGCGATAAGTTGCCTGTCCACGGTGCTGTCCATCGACTTCAAGCCGTCGGAGCTGGAGGTGGGAGTGGTTACCATGCAGGAGCCCAGGTTCAGGTAGGTCGTGTGTGTGTGTGTGTGTAGGTGTGCATGTGTTTTTAATAGAACAGGAAATCACTCAGATAACATTTCACGTTCAGAGTGAACCACAAAACCAACCTCAGTAAAAAAAAAAAAAAAAGTATACACCTGTCTAATGATTTGGGCTCATTTCACACCGTGACCTACTTCTAAAGTGAAATGAACAGATCCCTCAGTACCAAGGTGCAGCTTGGAAACGCGTGTGATGCAGGAAAATACTCACAGACGTTAAAGATGTCTGTTGTTTCTGTTTGTGGTTTTTGATTCTTTTAAGGATTTTGTCTGAGTCTGAGATCGACGTCCATCTCATGGCCCTTTCAGAACGAGACTGAAAAGGAAGCCTCTCTCTGCACCAGTGTGGGAAAGCACTACAGCGTATCCTCAGTGTTCAGGTCAACCTCTGCCCCGATTTTTTTTTTTCTGCCTGTAAATTTTGTCTCTTCTTCCAATACTTCAATAAAAACATGTTTTTGACAATGATTTGCCCCATTTCCCTTTTTGGCAAACCAAGTCGTCGCATCTTTGCTTGTAATCGCATTTAACCCATCTATCAAATGACCTCGTCACATGCCTGTGAATATTCCAGACATGCTGTATGTGCTCTTGCTGTTTTACCTCAGTTTCTTACAAAATCAGCAACATTATTTTCTTTCTCAATGCTGTGCAGCAGTAAGGCAGTGTCGGTGTTGCAGTAAAAGGCAGCTTCCTGTTTTGTTCATTGGGAGTGAGTGAGCTGGCGTTTCTCAAATCTTCACCTCTGCAGAGACAAACAGCTTTCTGCTTGTAGATAATATAAGACTGGTTCAATAGACGGGAAAATGCCTGTAAAAGGTAGAAAGCCGACGAAGCAGTTTACTTTAACAGAGTAATTAAAGTATTCACAGGTAATTAAAGGTTGGAGATCTCGCGGTACGCTGTAAATGCATCTGATTGATGTTATTTCCCTACAGTATTTTCCAACACAGTAAAATACTGTACTTTTCTAAGAACCACTGTAAATTTACAGCCAAACCTCTGCTCTTCTGATTACCAGCTTGATTCATGTCTCCTGTTCCTTTGTCTTGTAGTATTGTTTAAGGTTCATTTTAGGGCAGTCCTCTTGGAGCAACTTGGGGTTAAGGGTCCTGCTCAGGGGCCCAGTGGTGTTGGTGCTGGAGCTAGGACTTGAACCCACAACCCTTTGGTCCAGAGGTGAGTGTCCTAACCACTAGACCACCTCACCCCTAAAAATCTAAATAATAAGTCTGAAAGGTGAATTGTGTTTGAAAGATAAATCCCCTTTTTTGATTTTCTTCATTTAAGTATGCAAAAGATTTACATACTTTTATTGCATCTGGAAAAATACAGATATTTGCAGTAGGAATAATAACACAATACTGTAAGATAATTACGTTATTGTGCTGTCTTACCCAATGCAAATATGTTTTGTACTGTGCGTACAAAATACAGCTTGTCACTGTAAATATCAAATACTTTTACAGTGACATACTATATTCATTACAGTATTGTGCTGTAAATTGCAAGTACAGTATGCTTGCTGTAAAACTACAAAAAATCGGTGTTCTTTCAGTATACTGACAACTGTACTGTACATTTTTTACAGTGATGAAACCCAAGCATCAGATGTAGGAGAGTGAGTTGAATTCCATTACACTTTATGAATGTATTTTTTTTGCAGTTCACAAGTGCATTTTGGGAGACGGACCCACTAATCTAAAATAGATGTAATGAACTTATAGCAGCGTCTCGTCTTTGTGTTCGCTAGGGACCTGGATCTGAAGTCGAAGCGCTTTTAGTTCTCTTTCTCTTAAAATGCAAATGATTTGCGTCATACATTGCTACAGTAGATCCCCCTGTACGCTGCATTTGCATAGTCATATCTCTGGGCTGCCCAATGACGGGCTCTACAGTGCAGCTCGACTTTCCGCCGCTCGCTTGGCTCTCGTTTCTCGGATCACGTTGAATCATGCGAGGTTTCTTGTTTAAACCCCGGGACCGAAGGCTGGGAAGGATTTGGAGAACGTCCCTGTCGGCTCGCTCACTTACTGCACTCCAGGTATTATAAGAGAGTTATGACTGTGCCATTTGCATGAGCCCGAGCTCAGATTTTTCTCGAGACAACGAAGAGACTCTCGGCAGCGTGATGACGATAATTAGTTGTGGGAGGTGCAGCCCCTTCCACAACTTTCAGGTTTGTATTCAAATTAAGAAAACCACACGCCACTTTTGTGTCTGCACTTACTGTAAGAGGAAGTCGACGAATCAGGCGGGGGCCGAGAAGGTTTTCCATAACTCAATAAGAGTAGAATACTTTTAGTGATTTTTTTTCTCACTAACACCTTGTAGACATATATACAAGATATTTAAAAGGTGTAACGTAAAGCTACTCTAGTGTGCAGTCACCTCTGTAGACGTTAAACTGGTACCAAAAGTGTGTGTATATGATTCTTTGTCATTGCACACAGTGTACATATCATACAGTGTACAAATAGCACAACGAAATTGGTGCACAGTTCTCTCTCCTCGGTGCAAAGGTAACCCCAACACTTTATCAAAAGACACATACACTATATACAAGTACAGTTGTATTGTACATACAATTTGTGGCCTATGTGGGTCGTGCTGACAATTGGTGAAACAGTAGTGTGAATGTACAGCAACTGTGAGAAAATGGTTGACTAATTCACAGAACGGCTCTAACTGCTTGTTCCATGAATACGCCACTGGTTGGAATCTGGGAAGTTATGACTCGGATGGGGAATTTTCAGTATTGCTGTTCGTCTGAGCAGCCCTTCCCCCACAGGAAATTCCAGCGTTCTCAGCTGATGGGAGGCCTGAGTGTAAGGTTGTCTATTTTACACACACACTTCCCCTCGGCTGCAAGAGTCTCAACTCCACACACCCAGTATAAGTAAAAAGGAACACCACACGCTGTGCATTTCAGGGGTTTTAATTTACTACAGCATTTGCCACAAAGAACTGAAGACTTACATTTTTACCTCTGTATATACATATGTACATTTATAAAAAATAAATCTGTCTGTACAGACAATATTTTACACCTTAGTACAACAGTAAGGATTTTCTGTCCTTCAGCGAGGACCAACAGCGCATCTGCTGGCCTTTCTCCAGTGTTCTGTTCTCTACTGTCCGATGCTCTGGAACACACTTCTCCTGCTATATGCATCCACGTAGCGATTACAGTTTGCTAGCGGTGTGGTTGCCGGCCTGAGGCGGCCAGGGCCCTCTGCGGGTCTGGGTCCGATTTCTGGGCTCGTTTCTTGGCACCGATGCGCAGGTAAGGACATCTCTCTGCCCAAGCTTCATTTTTTTGAACTCTTCAAAGTCTATTACTGCCCCATCACTTTGATGTCGTCATACATCTGAGGGGATAGAAAACGAGAGAAAAGAAAACAATTTAGTGGAAGGAGACTGAGAATATGTCGCAAAATAAAATCAAGATCTTCTAGAGGCCGACAGATATCTAAAGTCAGGTCACACACCTCCTCATCAGACAACACGTAATCCTCATAGTCATCTTCGCTGTCCTCAGACTCGCTGTCCGGGAGCTCTCTGAGGTCGGCTGCCGTGACCTCGTACAGCACCTTCTGAATCTCTGTGTTTGGCCGGCCATAGGTCAGGTGGTACGCTGTATGGCCTCCGTATGTCAAGCTGTTGACATCAGCACCACATTTCACCAGAAGCTTCACCAGCTCCAAGTTTTGGAGGTCTACGGCCAAGTGGAGAGCCGTTCTGCCGTTACACTGTTCCTAAAAAAACAAAGTTTAAAAACGTTTTTAAAACTCCCCCATAATTTACAAGACGTGTCTGTTCACATCTTAAAAACGGTGAACGAAACAGATTTGCCTCTTTGCCATGGCGATAAAACTCACCTGGGCATTGATGTCTGCGCCAAGCGTTATCAGACTCTCCACCAGTGAAAGGTAGCCGTAGATGGAAACCAGATGAAAGCATTTCTGACCTGGGAAAAGAGTTCCGTGATGAGAAGCATGACATTTACAAACGGCAATAAGGTCCGCACGCCAGTCAGAAAATCCGCAGCCTGATCTTACCGCTGTAGTTGGGCACTTGGAAGATGGCCGGCAGCTGCTTGACACAGTGTTGGGTGAGTAGGCTGAAGCAGGTGAGCGAGCCCATTCTGCAGGCTATGTGGAGCGCTGTGTTCCCGCTGTTATCCACCAACGTGGGGTCGCAACCCGCTTTCAGCAGCCGCTCCACCACCTGAGGCTGCTGAGTAACGACGGCCAGGTGCAATGCTGACTGCAGGGGGAGGAAAGGAGGGGGGTCAAGTAAGAGTCAAGACACAATACGGACCTACAAATAGTCATGAATAATAATGCCTAACTGTTAGAACGTGTCGTACCTGTCTTTGGTAGTTCTGTTTGTTGAGAAATGGGTCGTTAACTGACATTTCAATCATCTTGATTGCAGCCTCTTGGGCCTCGTGAATGATGGCGAGATGCAAATACCTTTAAAAAGAAAGGAAAAGCAACAGATGCACTTGATTAATAGAACGAAACTCAAGACAGTTTAGCAATTTTTTTTTTTTTTTTTTTTTACATAGTTATGCAAACAAATCGTGCAGTCAAGTGTCATTCATTTTAAATACAATAAATAAAAATGCAGCTATTTACGAGTTTAGCTGCTGAATGAAAGATTTATATAAACGGAGGTTTAAACAACTTCAAACTGTCATGAATTAACATTTTACTATTTAAATTGTATTTGATAAACAAAGGCCTGTGTCGGCGTGCAGCGCTATTGTTCCTCGAGGCGTCCCGGTTTGCGCGTGGTGGCGGATTCCTGGCACGCGGCCCGGGACTTTCCGAGCACGCACAGCTCCGCCCACCGCGCCTATGCGCCCGAGAACACACCGTACCGAGCGTGTTTACCCCACGAAAGCAGCTTAAACGCGACCCCCTACAGTCTGCCACAGCGTCCCACCAACTTTGGAACCGTGAAATATCAAGTTCCATAAATTGTAAACAATATTGCAACGGTTAATACAAACGTTGCAATAAATAAAAGGTTTGCGCTGCAGCGCCAGCATCAAAGTGACCCAAGTCAACAGGCGTAAAACATCACAAGGAGACAACAAAGTGCCTTTGTACAAGAGACACAAAGTGGCAACATCACGACGCGCAGCAGAACCGTATCCAGTGACGTCAGCACCGACCACTTTAAAAGCAGAACTCGACGCCTCGCGCTGCACGGCCTTTTCCCCCTGCAATATTTTTGACATTTAACGTCAAAAAGCGTGCAAAATGTTGGCCCAAACCCGAGCCTTTTCCCTCCTGATCTGAACCCGGATCACGTAAAAAAAAAATTATTTCAGACACTTACGTGTCTCCGTCCTCGGTGAGCTCGAGTTTCCACCGCTCTCCGCCGCCATATACGTTCTCCTGCGGCTGGACCCGAAGCCTCTCGAACTCCGCCGACACGGCCACGTACTCGTCCTCTTTGAGAGAGTCCAGGCCGCTGTCCAGGCGCTCGTCGATGCCACTGACCGCCGCCTTCCCGGCCTTGGGCCCCTGTCCGTCGTTGGTATAATCCATCTGGTTGCGCTGCGCGTTGCTCCGGTGTAGCTCCATGACGAGTTAGACGTGAAGTGGCGAGGAGCGCGCACGCGTCGTAGCAACTAAATAGGAGGCAGGAGGCGTGTCCGGGGGACGGTCTGAGAGGGAAAGGGGGCGGGGGATTTCCGCGCCCGATTGACGCCCGAGTCGCGTCTACAGGGAATTTATCCAGGAGTTCGGGGAAATTTTTCTGCTGCGCCTGGTTAAGCGGCTGCACTGCTGTGTTGCGCACAGACGAACTGCAAGCTTTTCCAACGCAGCATTATGCAGATATAGAAACAGAAACCATGCAGTGGGAATTAATCAAGTGAGTGACTATTTGTCATTGTGAACACAGCACAGCACACGGTGCACCACAACCAAGCGGAAGCTCTGCATTTGACCCATCCGTGAAGGAGCAAGGTGCAGCTTTTTGGCAGCACCTGGGGAGCAGTGCTGGCCAGTAATGGCACCACCAAGGTATTCATGAGCAAGATACGTCACCTTTCTCATGAGTTCCTCAGGGGAACCAAGCACAGCTCCCCGGGTGCAGGACTTGAACTGGTGATCCTCCACATGCAGGGCCAAGTTCCTAAACGAGGAATGTTTTAAGTTAAATGATTCAGTTAAAACAAAGGGATTTTATAGTATTATCCCTATATTTTAAAAACTAAAACCATACTGCAAAGAACTTAAAGTTATATATGTGTATAGCATAAATGTCTTTTATCAAACATTTTTACATATACAATTTTACTTTCATGTACCGTTTCTTTAATTTGTTAATTTCTGCTTTAATTTGCAGTCTTCCCATAATATTCACATGTACAGTTACTGTTATAGTATAAAATGTCTCTTTTTTCTATATATTTTGTTTTTGTACATTTAGAGTATGTTTATTGTGTAATAAAGTGCTCTGAGTGTTCACTAGTGGCGTAGACAGTGCTAAAATAGGTTCAAATCTGTGGTGATGTGTCCTGGTTGTTGTGGCCCAAGTATCTTCTTTTTGAATTAGATCAGAATGAAACCCTGAATGAATATTCACTGCATGAAAGGGTGAATAATGAAAAGGACAAGACATTTGGCCCTCATTTAGAAAGTTGTAGTTTAAAAAAAAAAAGAAGCCTAAAATGTGCATCATGCACGCCCTCGCCCAGACAAGTACGTACTGATAAATAAAGTGACCAATCCCAAAGCTGCAGGCGCTTCCCCGTACTCCAGAGACAGGGAAACTCCGCCGCTTCTGCAGCTTCCTGGCCATATGTAACAGTGTGCTAAGAGTGGATTGTTTCTAAGGAAACACGTGATAAGTGCTTGCGCAAGTGCTGCGGAGATTCTGCATTTTACACATCAAACCCTTAGCACAACATTACCACCCAGGCAACTACAGCCAGGCCAAGAGGACTGAGCGAGGTTTATTGTGTTGGTTGTTGCTGGACCAGCTCCAAGAACCCTAAAGGAAACAGAAATATGCTACAACATGTTGGGAAATATGGAGAGAGAGACCTGAAACGTGATGTGACAGTGCAGTTTGTTCAACTACGTCCTTTATTTACTGGCTTCAGTGTCAGAAAATTGAAAGAACAGTTGGTTAGCAGTTTTAGGAGGAAGTTCTGCCTAATGTTATCTGATAGGGGACATTTTGTATGAAATGCCCCAGCTGGGAGTTTGGGGCTGGACAGGACATCCTGGCACATCAAGTTCTGGAAGTGTAACAACAGAAATTTTGGGTTGTGGTCTGTCACATTTACACACAGTACGCGGTTGGGAACATAGCGGACTGACCAGTTTCTCAACATTAGATCTCTTCCCCTCTCCTCTCTCTCTCCCTCCCTCTCTCACTAATCCCAACCCAATCTCTCTGATTTGTTAAAACATTAAATTATAGTAAGAAGCTATTTGCATGTCATCCACACAGCTGAACTGCAGGTCATGTTAAAACTTGCCTTGCACTTTGTTTGCATATTTGTGTGATTCTAAGGTACTGGAGGATGCCATAGGGGAAATTTATATTCAGCTTTTTATAGGGTTTGCTCTGCTTAATATAACTAGTTTCACATGCAGTTAACTTGTTCACCTAACACATTTCACCCATGCCTCTCGGAACTTACATTACAATTTATTGTTTTTAAGTTAATGATCCCAAATTTTGCAGTCACCTGTAACACTTCAGTGTTCTCACCTAAATCAGTTAAATTCAACAGGTAACGGGTTGTGAAAGTGTAAGTCAGTGATTATTTGTCACTGTGAACGCAGCACAGCACACAGAGCAGCACAACCAAATGTGAGCTCTGCCTTTGACCTATCCGTGAAAGTGGGCAACTGACCCTGGTAGAGCCCAGGGAGCAATGCTTGGGGATGCTGTCTTGCTTATGAGTACCTCAATGGTACCTTTACCAGTCTGGTATTCGACCTGGCGACCCTCTGATCACGGGGGGAAAACCCTAATCGTTATGCTACCCACTGCCCTTAACTACCCAGGTGGAGTCACAGGACGGAAAACCCAAACCTGCACAGGACTTAATCCCAAATAGGGTCGCAGGGGGACCGGAGTCTATCCCGGCAACTTATGGGGCGGAGGCGGGGACCAACCCTGGGCAGGCCCTAACCCACCTTAGGGCACACACACTCACTCACATTCATACCTTACGGGGCCAATTTAGAGTCGCCAATTAACCTACAGTAGATGCTTTTGGACTGTGGGAGGAAACCGGAGCACCCGGAGAAAACTCAGGCAAACTCCACACAGATGGCCGTCCTCGGGGTTCGAACTCAAGACCTTCTCCTTAAAACAATATAAGTAATAATAATGCTAATGCAAGTCATGTATGTTTATAAGTGAAAAGCAGAGGTTAGACAGTACTAAAAATATGTACTCACTGATGCATCACATTCTCATTGGCAAGCAAGAATGTTGAAACTATTCTCAAAAATATTCATTAGTTACTTTTTAACTGGTGGTGTTTAATGCAACAAATGGAAATCACTCAGTAGGGATTAAATCTCAGTGCATCACCTCATCACATCACTGCTATTGACACCAAACACCACATGAGTAAAACCAGAATCACTATTTCAACTCAACAGTCATTGTTTAGCATGATGCGAAAGTTGTACATTTGGTTAAAGAGCTACTGATTTAACTGAGAAGGTCCTGGGTACTTGTACACTTAAAAACACTCATACAAATACTAATACTCCAGAAACTCCTTAATTTTACCGCAGCTTGCCAGTTGCACAAGATCAGACAGGTTGACAAGTCTGGCTGCATTTTCTGTCACATTTTTAATACTTTCTGTGTCTAAAAAAGGCAGACATGCGCCAACACGACGTGGATTGTTTTATGTACACATTAGACTACAGAAGTGAGTCACAGTGACTCTGGTGCTTGTCATCCAGCATTAGATAAGACACTTGTGAGTCACAGCCAACTGTAAAATATCCCAAATTTCCCAGCCTCACCCAAATGTCCCTCACTCTGGCTAAGGTTAATCTGTGGGACGTGGAGTCTGTATTGACCTGGAAATTAGACTTTAGATTAACATCAACGGCTCCTGCATTTCTATAGATCTTTGCACATGGGCCTGTTAGAGAACAATTTCAGCACTATTATCACCTTGTGTCTCTCGGTGTGTAAAGGTGGCCGCAGCGTCAGTACATTCTGAGTCATGTGACTGCAGGTTTCAGTTGGATTGCGCAGGGGAATCCTGGGTGAGTTCTAATCACAGCGCTCGGTGTGCTAATCACATACCTGCAGCAGTAAAGCAGTGAGATATGTATGGTATGCAGGTGAGCTATGAGGGTGTGGGGATTCCTCAAAGGCCACCTAAAGGTGATAAATAACAAGATGCAAATCTCTAAAGCCGCTCTACTTGTCACGACATGCCTGCCGGCAAAAGTGCAAATGTAACTGTGTGAACTCGAATTGAATTAAATTGTTTGTAATACACCTTTAATGTGTAACTACAAAACCTTGCCAAACTTCAAAAGTTTTTAAGATGAACATTTTTAAATGGTCACTGACGATCAACCAGTGATGTTAAACTCCACACAGAAAGTCCCTATGCCCGTCCCCGAGGTTTGAACCCAGGATCTTTTCGCTGTGAGACGGCAGCGCTAACCACTGCACCGCCATGCTGCCCTCTTTGTAACCTGTAATTGTGAGAACAGACAAATCTTGTTGAATTTCCCTATAAATTGTCATTTTATTGTTTACTTTTAAAGTTGTCATGTAACATTAATATGAAATTATAGTTGATGTTTAAGGTGTTGGCAAATAAAATGTAATTATTGTTGCAACTTAATTCTGAATGTAACAGTCAATGAATTTTGAAAATCTACATATACAAAGAAATTTGCATTGAGCTAGTTCGTGCCCCATGATCAGAAGGTTGCCAGTTCAAATCCCGGACTGGAAAAGGTACCATTGAGGTACTTGTGAGCAAGGCACTGTCTCCTAGATACTGCTACCCAGATACTGCTATCATTAGCTGCCCACTGCTCGTCCACTGAAGCTCACATTTGCTTGTGGTGCACTGCGTGTGTGCTGTGTTCACGAAGACAGTCACTCACAAGACTACTGCAGGCCCTTTCAGTGGCAAAGGTTTCGGCATCAGCAGTCTCTCTGCTCTGTGGTTGGCACACGCAGCAGTGCCATGACACATTCACCATCCTTATACCACAGTAACCCTCCTACTCATTACTCACCACCTGCTGACCTTCCACTCAGCACACTGCCGGCGGTTTGTGTTTTTTCCCCTCCTCTGGCCACTGTCCTTATCTCCAGGTTGCCCAAATCTCCGAATGATATTTATCCACCGAGCTCCAACCTACCTCATGCATTGCACTGACTCGTTTAACTGTTTTGTTTAAATGAACGTGAAATGAGATTATCTATCATTGTGAACACAGCACAGCACACAGTCCACCACAACAAAATCTGAGCTCTACACATCCGTGAAGGAGCAGTGGGCAGCTTTTTTCTAAAGGACTCAGGTCTTCATTAGCTTTGACTAGTTTGTTGGATTAAAATAATTTACAAATTTGGGCACCCTATCTCAAGACACTGTACATACACAATGAACCTTGTGAACAACTTTTGGTAGGTTCGAACCACTGCAGGACCAGGAACATTTCAATCTCTGACCCACAAATTAGTCGTCACAATTTGAGCCTCGCCAAAGTTGATAAAATCCTTCCTTCCAACACCCTTACTTCAAGGAAACAGGATATTTGGAATTTTCACAGCAAAGTGTGTGTGGTGTGAGGATTCTCATCAACATGTTCCAGTTGTAAAAAGATTAAGGTTATCTGTTCCAGCAGCTCCAGTGTGTGTGTGTGTGTGTGTTTTTTTTGTTTTTACCTGTGTGAGATTCTCTTACAGGAAATTCCACCTGCAGCACTCTGACCCACTTCACTTTACAGCAGCAGGGACACACTCCGGCTCCTCTTACAGGTGTGTGTGAGACAATGAAATGTGGCTGCAAAACTGCGCTTCAGATCCAGACACCACAGCGCTCCCTGGTGGAAAGAAATCTTTACAAGAGGTACAATGTGTAAAATAGAAAATATTGATTTCTAAATGAATCTCTAATAAATAACAGTAAATATATGGCAGCAGTACCAACATGGATAGTGGGGGTTAGAGATGTGATCCATATGAACTTATGGTTCTCATGTGAACTCTTCCTGTCACTCACCTGCCTATTTAAGAAGTAATATGCTTATAAAAACACTGCACTTTACATTTATCACTTAACCTTAGTATGAGCATGGACAGTTACTGTGTATAGTACAAATCTCAATTTACGAAATATATTCTACACATCTTTTGCTATATTTTTATTCTTTAGATATAACTTATTGTAAGATATATTTAACTTAATCTGTTGTAAAGTCCCTATTTTTATCTTGGCTTATAGTCATAGGAACAATCAGGGTACATTTCACTACATGTATCTGACAAATAAAGAATCTTGACTCATGAATGTAGCATATGGTAATTATAGAATTTACACAGAATTCATTCATTCATTCATTCATTACCTGAACTGCTTAATCCCTATCCCTATCCTACTGGAACTGGAGTCTATCCCTTGCTGCATGACCCACTTCCTCTTCAGTTTCAGTTCACAAACAGATGTCCAAACACTTTTCTTTAGAATTCACTGGTATGATTCAGAATCCATTGCTCCATCAATGATGGCAAGCTGCCGTGGCCTAGCTGCATCAAAACAGACCTAAACCATGATACTACCACCACCATGTTTCACAGAGGGCATAAGGTTTTTATGCTGGAGTGAAGTGTTTTCCTTTCTCCAAACATAACGCTTTTCATTTAAACAAGAAAGTTCTATTTTAGTTTCATCTGTCCACAAAACATTGTTCCATTATCCCTCCGGTTTGTCCACGTGAGCAAACTGCAGATGGGCAGCAATGTTCTTTTTGGAGAGCAGTGGTTTTCTACCCTGCCATGCACACCACTATTGTTCTGTCTTCTTCTGATGGTGAATTCATGAACATTAACATTGGTCAATGTGAGAGACACCTCTAGTTGCTAAGTTACCCTGGGTTTCTTTGTGACGTCACCGACTATTACACACATTGCTATTGGAGTGATCTTTGTTGGTTGACCACTCCTGGGGAGGGTGACAGTGGTCTTGAAGTTCTTCCATTTCTACACAATCTGTCTGACTGTGGATTGGTGGAGTCCAAGCTCTTTAGAAATGGATTTGTAATCCTTTCCGGCTTAATGAGCCCGAAACTCTTTATCCAAGGCCTTCAGAAATCTTCTTTAATCGTGCCATGATACACCCTCAAACACGTGTTGTGAAGGTCAGACATTGATATATGCCTGTTCTTTAAATAAAACAGGGCACCCACTCACACCTGAATGTCAAGCAGTTGATTGGAAAACACCTGACTCCAAGACACCCAGCTAAATCAAGAGTTTCACATACTTTTGCCACACACAGATATATAATATTGCATCATTTCCCTCAGCAAATAAATAATCAAGTATAATTTATTTGTCTTGTTTGTTTAATTAGTATATATCTACTTTAAGCACTGATGATGATGTTTTAGTTCATGCAGAAATACAGAAAGTTCTAAGTTCTAAGCGAGTCACCACAGCTCAGTGGATAAAGTTAGACTTTGGAAATGGCCAACTCTTCAGGTTAGCGTTCAACTCACATAAGACTTTGGTCATTTGGGGCGGTTAGTGGGTAGTGTAACAGTTAGAGAGTTGGCCCTGTGATCAGAAGGTCGTAGGCTTAAGTTCCAGACTGGTAAAGGTACCACTGAGGTACTCATGAGCAAGGGACCGTCAAGCATTGCTCCCGGGGTGCTGCCAAAAAGCTGCCAACTGCTCCTTTACGGGTGGTCAAATGCAGAGCTCACATGTGGTTGTGGTGCACTGTGTGCTGTGCTGTGGTGTGGTCACAATGACAAATAATCACTCACTTAAATTCACAAAATATGCCAAAACAGAGAGACTCAGGAGGAGTTTCTATCCTCAGGCCATCCGTCTTCTGAACAAGGACATGCCTTTTTAAGTTCCGCTATTACATCTGCTAATACATACCTCATATCATTACGATAACTTACACTGTAAATGTCCATGTTCTTACATGCTATTACATACCTCATATCACATCAGTACGATAACTTACACTGTAAATGTCCATGTTATTACATGCTGCTATTACATACCCCATCAGTACAACAACTTATGCTGTAAATGTCCATGTTCTCACATGCTGCTGTTATATACCTCATATCAGTAAATGCATAATCTCATAATTGCAAATGTCCATGCTACATGCTGCCATTACATACCCTTACATCAGCACGATAACTTCATAATTGTAAATGTCCATGTTCTACATGCTATTACATACCTCATATCAGCACGACAATCTCTACACTGTAAATGTCCATGTCTTACATGCTATTATACACCTCATATCAGTACGTATAACTTACACTGTAAATGTCCATGTTATTACATCTGCCAATACATACCTCATATCAGTACGACAACTTACACTGTAAATGTCCATGTTCTTACATGCTATTACATACCCCATATCAGCACGATAACTTATACCGTAAAATGTCCATATTACATCTGCTAATACATACCTACGCATCAGCACGAGCAATCCTTACACTGTAAATGTCCATGTTATACATGCTGCTATTACATACCCCAGCATCAGTACGATAACTTCATAATTGCAAATGTCCATGTTCTTATACATGCCATTACACACCCCACATCAGTAACGATAACTTGCGCTGTAACCATGTTCTTACATGCTATTACATACCCTGGTATCAGCACGATAACTTTACACTGTAAATGTCCATGTTATACATATAAAGGCATTACATTACCCTACATCAGTACGATAACTTATACTGTAAATGTCCATGTTATTACATGCTGCTATTACATACCTCTTATATCAGTACGATAACTTATACTGTAAAAATCTGTCCATGTTATTACATGCTGCTATTACATACCTCATATCAGTACGATAACTTATACTGTAAATGTCCACAGTATTACATCTGCTACGACAATTTATATCAGCACGATAACTTACACTGTAAATGTCCATGTTATTACATGCTGCTGTTACATACCTCATATCAGTACGATAACTTATGCTGTAAATGTCCATGTTCTTACATGCTATTACATACCCTATATCATAGCTTATAACTTATGCTGTAAATGTCCATGTTCTTACATGCTAATACATACCCCATCAAAATATAACTATGCTGTAAATGTCCATGTTATTACATCTGCCATTACATACCCTCATATCAGCACGATAACTTATGCGCTGTAAATGTCCATGTTCTTACATGCTATTACATATCTCATATCATTTCGATAACTTATGCTGTAAATGTCCATGTTATTACATCTGCTATTACATACCTCATATCAGCACGATAACTTCATAATTCGTAAATGTCCATGTTATTGTTACGCCGCTGTTACATGAATTTACATCAGTACCATAACTTGCGTAAATGTCCATGTTATATATGCTGCTATTACATACCTCATATCAAATGATAACTTATGCCAAATGTCCACATACATGCCATTACATACCTCATCATTACGATAACTTGTTCCTCGTAAAATGTCCATGTTCTTACATGCTATTACACACCATATCAGCACGACAACTTATGCCAAATGTCCATGTTCTTACATGCTATTACATACCTCATATATCAGTAACGATAACTTATGCTGTAAATGTCCATGTTCTACATGCTATTGCTATACCTCATATCAGTACTGACAACTTTATGCTGTAAATGTCCATAAGTATACATGCTGTTATATACACTCCTATTTAAGGCTACATGATAGTCTCTTATACTGTCTGGATTGCTATATACACACCCTCAACTGTGATAATCACTTATAGTGGTTGCTACATTTCATTGTCCATAATACATGCTCTAATTCTGTCTGCTATGTACAATGCAGCATTTGCACTTGGCACTTAAAGGAATCACTTCATTGCACCTGCTCTGTTCTTTAGCACATTTGCAATTCCCAGGTTCAAACTTCTGCACAGCATCCTTTATATTGCACATAACTTATGTTCCTTATTGTATATTATAGTTTTGTTTTTTCTCATTCTGTTACCCCAACCTCCTTATTGTGTCAGTCTCATGTTTGTAAGTTTGTATTGTATTGTGTCTATTTGTTTTCCCTTGTCTATTGCATAAATATAAGAGCGGATCAGGATACATTCTACCGATTACAGTACCTGTATAACTTGCAAGTGACAAAGCCGAAGAATCTTGAACAATTTAATACGTGTAATCTATAATTGTTTAGCCTGAAGGTGGCGCTAACTCCTCTTTGTTATTGCGGAACTGCGATTTGCTTTCGAAGGCCAGGGCGACGCGCTGATCAACGCAGAACACACAGTAACAGCTCGAGAACGCTATAATTTATACAGGCATGTACTCATTATGACATATACGATTTTTTCATTATTATTTATTATTTGTATTTCTGAGAATTAGGTTGACAAATAAGCTATACATGAATACTATTAAATTTTATTACTTAATTACGTTGTAAACTTATCTTTCCGCACTAACGAGGAAACATTTACACTTTAAACAATAATGAAACATAAATAATTATTTTAGTTAACATCGGTTACCAGTGGACCGTCTTTTAGTTGATATCAACACATTTGTCTTAAAGCTTTCACCTGTTGATAATATTGATATGCATATCTGGAGTCTATTTTTACGGCAAGAGACAAATATTCACAATGGACATCGATAATTTGAGATTTGGTTAGGCGGCGATTAAAATAAACTGGGTAATAATCCGAATCGATCTTGCTCTGAGTTGAACTGTCCACTTCATGGCGCTGAAGATCATCATCTCTCCAAAACCCGAACAACATTAAATATCATGTTTAATCGTTAGACACCTCCTAGAGAGACGATATAATCCAACGGGGTATTAGGAGGTCACATACTGTACCATTGCCCACTTTGGGATTTATAATTATTATAGCAAGTGTCACGACCGATAACTCATTTGAAACTGTATCATACTATGATTGTGGAATACCCAGATAATTCTTATACGAATCTGTTATATATGGCTGCATTGCTGTTATCTTGACAAAATATATGGGCTTCTATATTTAATTACTAACAGTGGATTCGAATCTAAATGTTAATTAATAAATGTCTTGGCTTATAATGGTTGTTAGGCATTTAAAATGAATTTGACTCCTGGGGAAAGTAATCTCCAGTCGGCTCATAGGCTTATTTAGCGTTCATGCTCCAAACCAGCAAAGGCAGAAGAACATACGGGGCGTAATGGGACACTTTCTCCATCCCTCTGGGAGAAAAGGAGTAAAAGCACTGTGACCATATCTGCGTCCCAAGAGACCAGGGGCGACCGGAGGAAAGGAGGGGAAGGAGAGAACATGAAAGAAAGGGGAAAAAGGACAGCAGAGGAAGAGATGAGATTTCGATTAAAGTAAATGGAATCAAATGAAATAAATACGACGAGGAAAAAGGTATGGAATACTACTAAAAGAAAAGAAAAGAAACGAATTGTGAGAAATGAGGAAAAAGACTTTAAAAAGTATGAGGAGAGAAAGATATGTGATGAAAGGATTTGGAAAATGAACGAAATAAAAATGTAAAAACACTGAGAGAAAAGGAAACAAAATGGTAGGACAGAAGGAGGAGAGGGGGGATACTGTGTGTGTGTGTGTGTGAGTGTGTGTGTGTGTGTGAGTGTGTGTGTGTGTATGTGTGTGTGTGTGTGTGTGTGTGTATGTGTGTGTGTGTGTGTGTGTGTGTGTGTTTGTGTGTGTGTGTGTATGTGTGTGTGTGTGTGTGTGTGTTTGTGTGTGTGTATGTGTGTGTGTGTGTATGTGTGTATGTGTGTGTGTGTGTGTGTGTGTGGAACCTGGCGTGAGAGCGGAGCTGCACGAGCTTCACACGGACTCGCGTGGCATCCATCAGACCTCAAGGGGAAATAAATTCAGCAGATTAACTCATAAACTCAATAATTCATCTACACTGTGAACAAAAACCAGATCCTGCAGCAAAATGTACCAAATCCACCAGGAATATGAAGAGAGAGGAGTCTAAACTCGAAGTGACAAAACGATCCTTTCCGGCAAATTCATATTAAAAGCAAGGTTCCTTCTATTTCCCATAAAGTTCATTTTGAGCAAGGTTTCTTGAAAGATTCCCTTGGTTTCATAAAATCTGAAGAGGCCTTTGTATCCACAAGAGCATTGAATATAAAAAGTTCTACATCATAGAAATGTTCATCACGGACCCGTGTTGCATATAAGGAGTTTTAAACTTTAATATTAAGCTTCCATATTATGTGTAATTTGGTAATTCGTCTGCAAACAGAATGATAGAAAATGTGGTTGAGGAGACCACGGTATTAGGGTATTTTTTTCTAACCTCAAATTAACAACATTCTAAAAAAAAAAAAAATATGCCGAATACAACCACGTCGATATTAAGATGTACCTCGTAATTATTAATAATGAACAAACCCAGCTCAGCTTAATAAAGGAAATAATTATGAAATGTAAAGACGCTTTTGCTGTAAAGATTTCTGGTCCTCCACATCCTCACCGTAAACACCGGGAGGAAACAAACTGGAGCCAATTAAGCAATCAATCTGTAACCGGATAAGCTAATTCGCCCCGGCCCCGGTCCCGCCCCCTCCGTGTGTGTCGCCAGCGCTGATTCGTCCAATCTTTTCTATTGACTCTGACTTCGTAAAAAAGCTGGAGGTGTCCCAAAGGATAAAAAACAAACGAGTGTGTTGTCGCTGCTGCAGAAGCTACAGAACCCCCCCGCGCGGGAACAGGACTTAGGTTCAAGCGGAAAAATGCCGAGAGGATTTTTGGTGAAAAGAAGCAAACGCGCTTCGTCGTACCGGGTGCGTGAGGAAGGGTCGGAGCTGCAGAACGGCGGCGGTGCGCACGGTCCTGTTAGCGCGCCCGTCCGGTACCCGAGTGGGGTACCTGAAATGTGTGAGCCAGTCGGAACGGGCGTCCCGGTTCCGCACTTGCCCATGGAGCCTGTGCACGTGGAGAGTGTGGATTACTACCGGATGCGCGCGAGCAGCCCGGAGATGAGCATGAGCATGAGCAGCAGCAGCAGCAGCAAATCTCCCGAATCGTACAGCCCGAGCAAACCGGAGAGCGCAGAACTGCAGCACTTCTCTTACCTGGACAGGTGTCTGAGTACCCCGGTGGCGGCGGAGTCGTTCTCCCTCACGGCGCCCGTTTCCTCCATCCAGAGGCTCCTCATGAGCCACGCGCTGCCCACCTTTCCGCACCAACTCAAGCGCCCGTGCCAGCAACCGCAACTGCAAACGGGACTGGGACCCGAACTGGAACCAGGGCGCAAAAGCAAACCGGCACCCAAGAAGGCCAAAGTTGTTCGGAAACTCGCCTTCGAAGACGAGGTGACCACTTCACCTGTGCTCGGGCTTAAGATCAAGAAGGAGAGTCCCGAGACCAAAGCGAGGGAAGAGGGGAGGAAGAGTCAGAAGAAGCCTCTGGGTGAGTTCATCTGCCAGCTGTGTAAGGAGGAGTACCCAGACCCCTTTTCCCTGGCACAGCACAAATGCTCCCGGATCGTGCGGGTCGAGTACCGGTGTCCCGAGTGCGACAAGGTGTTCAGCTGCCCGGCCAACCTGGCATCACACCGCCGCTGGCACAAACCCCGAACCGGGACCGGGAGCGCAAACAACCACAACAACAGCAACAGTAGCGAAGCTCCAGGTGGGAAGAAGACGCAGATTGAGGCTCGTCTCCAGGACACAAGCTCAGTGGAAGGAAAGGAGAACGCGGAGCAGCACCTCCTCGGTTTGGACTCGTCGTGGAGAGAAGGAGGTGAAGAGCACACCGGGACGCACGGAACCTCGCCGGTCCTGGAACCGCGTTACATGGCCTCAGAGAAGTACTTCGACCTCCACCTCACATCTAACGACAACCCTAAACTGTTCTGCCCCACCGCCGCCGGTCTGCACCTGCCTCCCACCTCTTCCTCCTCCTCCCCCCACTCCTGCCCTTCCGCGAGGGACGACGAGCTCTTCCCCTGTCACTTCTGCAGCAAGAAGTTCCGGCGCCAGGCATACCTGAGGAAGCACCTGTCCGCGCATGAGACGCCGCTGCGGACCTCGCAGGTGGAGACCGGGCAGGTGAGCTTCCCGTGCCACCTGTGCGGTGGGCATTTCCCCACGGCGGACATCCGCGACAAGCACCGGCTGTGGCACGCTGTGCGGGACGAGCTGAAGATCAGCCCAGGACAGCATCAGCACCAGCACCATCAGCAGCTGTTCTCGTGTAAACACTGTCCGTCGTCCTTCTTCAGCTCGCCAGGACTAACCAGGCACATCAACAAGTGCCACCCGGCCGAGAGCACGCATGCCATCCTGCTGCAGATGCCAGTCAGGTCGGGGTACTGAAGCTGCAGCTTTAAACCATAATAACAAGACCACGTCCTGGACGACTCACAAGCTACACGGACACAACACACAACGTTTCCTAAATACTCCGAGATTATACCTCTCCATAAATTACTTTTAATATTTGTGTAGAGGTTTTCAAATTATATAATCGAGCTTCTCTTGCAAATGTTTCTCAAATCCACGAATTTCTATTAAAGCAAAATGGTTCTTTTCTGAGGCACCGCGCAAAAACGGACCCATTTTGGCACCTTTATAAGTGACATCCCGGACACACACGGAGCCGTGTTCATGGACAGTGTGCTACTGCTGCATCATGAGTTAATGTGACAGTTTCCATCTCAACATGTGACTAAAACAAAAAGTCGTTCCAGTGAATAATTGTCTTGTTTGCGCAAAAATATAATTACACCGCTGCGTCTCAGTAACGCCCGACTTGGAAACAATACTAGAAAATTAACATTGTTTGAAATATTTCCTAGTATTGTTTCTAGTTACTATTATTTTCTTGTTTGCGCAAAATTACAATGTTAAACATGAATATCGTTTCTATTTTTTTGTAATATCAATGTTGTTTCTATTTGTTCTTATATTTTCTTGTTTGTGCAAAAATATGAATGCGCCGTGGCGCAGAGATGCCCTGCTTACAAACGAGATTAAAGAATAACACTGGCGCGTAAACGCTTTTAGAGTCGAATCATATCGCAGGCTGATAAATATTTAACAATATTTTGTGTTTTAATGTAAATGTAGTTTCCAATGAAACGGTGAAGCTTTTTGGTACTCGTCAGTCGCGCATTTGTTTTTCCTGAGTCACGTCTGAAGTTTTGCTCAATCATCCCTATTTTTGTGTATTAATGCATATGAAAAGAAAATGTACTATTAAACAGAATTATTGGACAGAAAATGGCTAAACTATAAATCGTAATAATAAACAAGAAGTTTCTATAATAACGCCTGGCGTTGTGATACTTCCAAATGAAGACAAGGTGAAAAAAAATATTTCCATGTGATATTCAAACATTATATTTCCCCCCCCCCAAAAAAGTGGAAAGACTGGAGAAGTGTGCTAAGATGATCTTTATTGTTTTAGGTTTAATTGCATGTCCACATTCCTCCTCCTCTGGTGTTCATTACACAGGTACAGGTACTACAGTATGGCAACATCAGGGTTGTTTGCGTGAGCATGTGTGTGGTGCGCTTCTGATTAACACATGCAGTTAGTTGTGGCATCATGCAGCATTTGGTCAGTAGTAACACGAAGCTCTCGTGCGAGCCAACGCCAGTCTGTACGGCCACAAAATAACACAGAGGGGTCATCCGACTGTGTGCAGCTTCACAAACATCATTTCCATTAAACGTTTGGGTGATGCTGCTGATTGCCATTCCATCACATTTCCCCCGCTCCCACAAAAAACAAAAAAAAATCCAAACCCCTGTGAAAATCAAAATATAAAATAATTCTGTAAAGGCCGGCTTTTCTGCCAACAGTAAAGCTCCATATATATATATTCTAAATAGTCTATAAAAGCTGAAAATCACTGACTCAAGTTAAACATGGCAACTGTTTCCATCCATCGACAGCTCAGTTTCAATTTTAGGAGATAACCATTTACAAATACTTCCGTCTTCAGCAGGACAGCAAAGCCTTTTAATAAAGCAAATGCCAAAATTACTGTCCATTCTCTCCGTCCGTCCGTCCGTCCGCCCGTCTCATTGAGGGCTGCAAGGAGGATGCTCATGTTGTTTTTGGAAATAAAGTTCTTGATGCGAGACGCCGCACGTTCCGGAAGCTTCAGCCCTTCAGCCAACACACAATCCATAAAGTTGCAAGAAAGTAACCCACAATACACACACCGACTAAAACAACACCTGCAGCAGTGAAGAAGAGCGACGAGTCGGTGGGATTCAGCTGAGAGACGGAGCATGAGAGGAAATCTCTCTCTCTCGCACCCGTGCACTCACAGGAAGAAAAGCTGTGGCTCTCACGCTTGTTCCAAGTGGCTTGAGGTTCAATTAAAACATTTGATATTTTTTGGCTCACTTAAATATTGTTAAATATGTACACAGACCAGATACTGCTCAAACACTATACACATTTTTAATATGTGTATATTTCATATTTATATACACACACACACATACACAAGCAGAACTGAAAAACCACAGGGCAGTTCTGTAGAACAGAATATATTAACATGAGCAATGACATTCTGAATCAGGTGAAAACTCAATTTCGAGTTTGCTGAGGAAGAGAGAGGAAAAACAATACACAAAGCAAATGAAAACAGTAGTAGTGTTGTGTGTAAAAATCAAATAAAAAACATCCTAGTGTTTAAAAAATAGTGAAACATGACGGTAACAGCATGAAGGTGGCCGAGCTTCACCACCACGTCTACAGCTCCAGCGTGTTTGTGACCAGCGTGAAAAGAAATCTCTCGCGTGAGTGTATAATAAACCAGTAATTACACGGCAGTAACTCAAAATGGCACGTGGCACGTGCCGCGGGGAGACGTTGAGGAGGAGAAACACCGAGGGCTCCACCTCAAAAAATATGAAAATACAACGAGAAAACCTCAAACTCACACGTCTGCTCCTCCATCTCTCTCTCACGTACGCAAACATGCTTCCTCCACGTAAAGAAAGCACGCAAGTGATAATAATGAGAAGCTTAATTGTGACATAACATCTCATAAAGCAGAAACTCTCACAAGTTCTCATTTTTTATCGTTTACCATCTCAAAAACACACAACCTTCTCATGATTACGACCTACTGTCTCTTAATAACGAGAAGCTTTTTCCTCACAATGAGAAATTACTACGACTGTATCTCAAAATTTAACAAGAATTTTCCCATTAGTACAACTTAGTAACACAATGAGAAATTGTCATTATGACAGTGTCTCAAAATAACGAGAAATGATCATTATTACTGCTTAATCACCAGGAGAAAGTTTCTGGTTGTTATGAGACAATAAATTGGAATAATGAACAATTTCTGGTTATTATTACAAGCAAAATAAAAATAAACGATACAGTTTCTGGTTATTACTAGACACAATATTAATATTTATAAGACATAATAATAAAAACGTATTATTAGTCTCAATGAGAAATTCTCATTATGTCTCAATAACGAGACGTGCTAAACATTATGCATTATGCCTTAATTATAATACAAGAAATTATCATAAATAATACTTGTGTCTCATAATAACGAGATACTTTCTCATTACTATTATTACCTAACTTCTCATAGAACGATAAGCTGTTGATTTAACACATGGGGAACAATCCTAATAATGAGGAAGTTATTATGAGACGCTAAATAATAATAATAATAATAATAAAAAAAATCAGAAACTTTCTTATTACAACTTAGTGTCTCATCTTCTTTCGGCTTCTCCTGTTAGGGGTCACCACAATAACAACACATTCTCATTATTATGACCTGGTATCTCGTAATAACAAGATACTTCCTCTTTAACTATGATTCATAAAAATTAGAGACTTGGTGTCTCATAATAACCAGATACTTTCTCAATATTGTGAACTTCTCATAATAACAATGTCATTGATTTAATAAACGGGCTAATAACAAGAACAACATTCATAATAATGATAGATTTTCTTGTTATTAGACACGAAATGAAAATAATTAGAGGGTTTCTCATTACTATGAGGTACTAAGTTGTAATAACGAGAAGTTTGATGTTATGAGACTCTGAGTGGTAATAATTATAAAGTTCCTCTATTATTATGAGATTAGAATGAGAAAGTTTCTCATTAGTACGAGATATCAAGTCATAATGAGAAAAGTTAGGTCGTTATTATAATAAAGTATCTTGTTACTAAGTTATAATAATAAAAGGTTGTAGTTCTAAAAAACGACCTTGTTATTATCAGAATTTACTTCTTGATTATGAGAGAGTATGAAATGAAGCTGAAATATGAGACTCGCTTCATTAAGAGGTTCCAGGTCATAAACGTTTCTCACTATAATGAGACACTTGTTATTATGAGCCTCAACTTTTCATTATTATAAGAAAGTGTCTCATTATAATATAACGAAGAAATATCTTGTTATGAGATACAAGAAGGTCTCGTTATTACATGTTAAGTTACTGTGATGGGAAAGTATCTTGTTACGAGATACTAAGTCATAATATAACAAGGACGTTTCTCATTGTGATGATGTTATAACAAGGAAGCATGTCGTTAGGAGATGTTTTGTTACTGCAATGGGAAACGATCTTGTTATTATGAGATACTAAGTCAAATGAGATGTGACATCAAGTTACGTTACGGTGATGAGAAAGTATCTTCTTGTTACGAGATACTAAGTCATAGTATAACAAGGACGTTCCTCATTGTAATGACGTTACTGTAACAAGAAAGTGTCGCGTTATTATGAGATGTTAAATCAAGAAAGCTCCTCGTTATGAGATACTAACTCATCCCTCCATGAAAGCTTCTCATTATAATGAGATGTTCAATCAAGACTGTGCGTCGTTATGAGATACTAACTCATCCCTCCATGAAAGCTTCTCATTATAATGAGATGTTCAATCAAGACAGTGCGTCGTTATGAGATATTAACTCATCCCTCCATGAAAGTTTCCATGAAAGAGATGTTAAGATTCATACTTTATAAGTTTCTCATTAATATAACTCACGCAGTCTTCCATACTCTTCTGACATCGGTGTTGGTTATGGTCAAGTCCCAATCCGTCTTCCTCTCCGATCTGTTGCCGGGGTCGAAGATCCAGATCTGGCGGAGTGGGCGGAGTCAGACTGAAATGTGGGCGTGGCTCTCCGCTGGCTCCCACGGGAAAGTTTTGGCAAAGCATGTTTTTATGTGTGTGTGTGTGTGTGTGTGTGTGGGGCTGGGGGGGGGTCAGGTCTTGTTAGCGGATCCGGACGAGCGGCGCAGCTTCATGGACATGCGGCTCTTGCTAGCACGAGGAGACATGGGCGAGGCTAAGTCGCTGGCGTCGGTCGCCGTGGTGATGCTCGGCTTTTCGGCCGGCTGACTCTCGGGACATGAGCCTGTATGAGTGGAGTGGGGGAGAAACACACACATGATCAGAAGCCCACCTCGGCCTGACCACACGGTCAGCAGCAAGCGGCCGGTCCCTCACACAACCACCTCCATCTAGCACATTTATCAGACTCTCATCCTGCGCAAACGCACATTCTCCCGACAACAGTCTCAGCTGTTTGAGCTTAAAGATCTGGATTCGAACCTACAACCACCGGGTTCCTAGACGAGCGGCCTACCACTACGACACATCACCACCACTCAGCTACACAACACACCCAGCTCACACTCAGCTGCTGATCTACTCACGCACTGTATTTTCTGCATCATCATCAACAGTACAGGTAACTACAGGAGCAGTGAGGAAAAAATAATCATCCACACGTCATGAGTCCAATTCTAGGGATGCACGATAATATCGGAATCGGCCGATATCACCCTTTTTAAGTCATCACTATCGGACCGATACTTATCACTGCTGATATTTTCAGCTGACATTTGACGACGCATTATTGCGCATTTGAGGTGGGATTTTATACGGCCCGCGGCTTCCGTCTTGCACTGCACGTTGTTATTTTGTGCTCAATACTCTGAACACACAAAGACGCGTTCACCAGCAAAATCCCACGTCTTTACACTATTTAGTTTTAACTAGCTAAATAGCGTGTTTGCCTCACTTAGCGAACGTGAGCTTGCACGCGGGCTGTGTCCCGAGCCGCGTACTACTTCACTTAATAGTATGGTAGGTAGGGCGCTCTTATCATACTTTTCTATGTGGTAGTATGCATCTCAGGAAATAGCCGGGGTTGTAGCTTAACGGCTCTCTACGCACGAGGTAGTGCACATGGAGTGTCAAACGCGCCCTTTTTGACTTGGTACACTACATAGGGCGGGAAGTGACTTTTTCCTAAAATGTCGTGCACTACGCTGGGAATGCTCCGCCCTCGCTCCACTCTGCTTTCGCTTGACTTGGAGATGTGTTAGAAATGTCAGAACTATGGCCTTATTTTTGTGCAAAAATTCTGAGAGCCAAGGGGAACTCTAATGAGCAAAATATATTGTGTTTAGGCTCGACCGCACTTGCTCCTCCTCGTTTATCAGTATTGGCCGATATAAAGATGAAAAACGCTGGGTATCGGCATCGGCCAATCATTTCCATATCGTGCATCCCTATTAGATTCCCTCAATGTGGGGGGAAAAAAACGTCCTGCTTCCTGCTTAAATATCAAGTTAAAAACAACGCACCTCAACGTCTTTCCTTTAACAAGACCAAACAATAAGGCGTTCATTTTCCGAACCGCTTTATCCCAACTGGGGTCGCGGTGGGACCGGAGCCTATCCCGGGATCTTACGGCGCAAGGTGGGGAACAACCCTGGGCAGGCGCTAACACACCGCAGGGCACACACACACTCACACACACATTCACACCTTACGGGGCCAATTTTAGAGTCGCCAATTAACCTTTATTGCATGCTTCTCCACGCGAACACGGGGAGAGCACGCAAACTCCACACAGAAAGACCCCATGGGTGATCGAACCGCGGACCTGCTCGCTGTGAGGTGGCAGCGCTAACCACCGTGCCGCCCTTCGGTTAATCATGATATTGATTTAAGGTCATATACACAGTTATAAGTCAATATGAGACGATCGCATGGTCAAGAGGTGTTTTACATGAGCATATATTTTTGAATAACATAATTTTGCCATAATTCCATGTGAGATTATAATAATGTCATTATCTCACATAAAACTGTCTATCACAGTCGACAGGTGAACGCTGGGGAACTGAGACACAAGGTAATAAAATGTATCTTGTGCACACATGGAAATGTCATGAGCATGTAAAAAATCATCATTTTGCATTCACATGACGATTTTGCATGTTCAAATTATATAATGGGCTCACCACAATTTTAGCTCATGTGCTCATAAAACTATACACCATGAGAACATAAAATCATCTCCTGAGCATATATTTTCTCACTGGTCCATTTCGGTAACTTTGCGGATATAAAATATGTATAAAAATGCAAAAGTCACTCAATTTTAGCCAAAAAAGAAACGCGGTGCAATTTCACAAAGCTAATGTTTGGAAATATTTAACAAAGCCGAAACAAGCGCAACGCGAAACAGCGAGAGGGGCTTTCATACAGCGAACACGAGGGAGTCAAAACTAATCAACACGGAGAGGTGAGAGCTCAGCGTCTTCACCGCGCCACACTAACTAGACACACACACACGGGGGCCGGGGGCGGCATCACGAGGGGGTGGGGGCAACGAAAGAGGGTGTTTTAATTCGTACCATTCACAGCTGGCGTGAAAGACCTTGCGCTTCAAACCCTTCCCCTTTACCTTCAGCTGTCCTACACTTTCAGACGGAGTGTTGGGGAGCAGCAGCAGCATCACGCCGCTCCTCTCTTACTCCAGAAAGAAAGAAAGAAAGAAAGAAAGAGAGAATGATGGAGATGAAGAGTGGAGAGAGAAGAAAACGACATGAGGAAGGAGGAAAGAGGCAGGTAAAACGAAGGAGAAAAGAAAACGTCCTGACCTCCCGTCTGTCGGGATCCTGCGGCCAGTTTATCGGCTAAACCTGCTTGCCGCTAAACGTTATTTTTCGTTCTGGATCTGTATTATTTTGTGTGCACGTAGTTTTGCATTGTTACGATCGCATTTGCACATGAAACACTATCACTTTTTATTGGTCAAAAGTGACAAAACGTTTGATTCTAGATTTCAAAAACGCAGATAATTCAACCTTTTGAAATTGACGTACATTGAGGACAGGACATTATAATAATTATAAATATTATTGACCATCTCCTCATGAATAATTTGATGACATGTGAGTGCCCAGTGTCCAGTATCTTTGCTGTTAATAACAATTTAAGATGATCTAAACAGGACGTGAAGTTCCTGAAGAAACTGCATGACTGCTGTTCAAAACTGGAACGGGATAAAAAGGTGAAAAATGTAAAAAGGAGAAATGATAAAAGCTGGTGCTAGCAGTTTCTGATGATGATGATGATAAACTGTGAGCTGCTAAATTAATGTTAATAAGAAGAGATGAAGAATGAAGGAGGAGAAAAGGAGTCGTTCCCGAGTGTCGTTCACCTTCCTCACCACTAGGGGGATGCTCACGTCAGGAGCGGGCTAACCACAAGAAAAGCATTCTACTTAATGGCAATGCCCACTAGTGGCCGAAACAGGGAATAACACATTTTAGACTTCGTTGCACACTAATGTACGATGAAGGTGTTGGTAACGTAACGATTACGCAGATGGTCTCGCGATCGGAAGGTGATTGTTTTGAATCCTGGACCGGTAATGGTACCGCTGAGGTACTGTCCCCAATCACTGCTCCCTGGGCGCTGCCAAAAAAAAAATCTGCCCACTGCTCCTTCATGGATGGGTCAAAAGCTGAGCTCACATGTGGTTGTGGTGCCCTGCGTGCTGTGCTGCGTTCACAATGACGGATAATCACTCACTTCTGGGTCTACACGAGCTGGTGCTGCTCCTGTAGTTACACATCACATCACCACATGGTAAAGAAATCTGCACCGAACACTCGGCTAACATGGAGGTGTTCAATCGGGAGCTGGACCCTTGCAGCTTCCTGCTGATCGCATTCTGACCGAGACCACCGGTAGGGAGCACGTGCACACATATAAACAACAAAACCGCTGATGAAAACACACACAACTTCACCGACGTTTGATGCGTGTTATGGAGGAGGAGGAGGAGGAGGAGAGCGCGTGGTCATTAGGGATGTGATGCTGCAGCATGCGCGGGGAGAGAAACGTGAGTTAGTCAACAACGTGAAAATGTAACAGCAAAGGAAGAGAGGACGGGTGAGACAAGTGAGAGTGTGTGTGTGTGTGTGTGTTGGGGGGAGAGTGTGTGTGTGACAGGACGGAGTTAGTGTTTGTCCCCTAATGTAACACACATGCAGCAGGTGAGACCAACACACTACACACACAGCACACTTCACACACCGTTAGTGATACTGCAGTCCGTCAGTAGAGGAAGTGGCTGGGGGGAGAGGGTTTGGAAAGAGAGGAAGAAAAAAAGTGGGAGATGAAAAGAGGGAAGAGAGAGACGGTGACAGGACGAGAGACAGGAAGAGAAAGAACAGGTATGGAGGTAGGAAGGTATGGAGAAAAGAAAGAGTGGAAAAGAGAAGGGATGGGGAGTGAGAGGGACGGGAAGAGGGAGGCAAAGAAGAGGGATGGGAAGACGGAAAGAGGGAGGGAAAAAGAAAGGGGAGGTAGAGACAGAGGGAGGGAGGGGGAAGAGAGAGGGATGGAGGGGCTAGAGAGGGAGGGAGAAGAGAGAGGGATGGGGAGGTAGGGA